>OZ026622.1:13095748-13274248 GCA_964020975.1 Hermodice carunculata | reverse complement strand
ATAGCATTAAATTTCAATAAAAAAAGTATCATGCAGCACACATGAAAAAGGTCTGTAAACTTGTTTTCAAAGATTATTTGATGAATTATAGCATATTCTAGATTGGAAAATAACAAACACAATTCTATTGATTGGGTTTTTTTTTTAAACAACCCCGCCCCCGCCAAAAAAAAAACAAAAAAACTGGGGGGGGGGGGGGGGGGGGTGTTGCCACAGCTGCATTTTGCACACCAGGAGAACATGAGATTCTGATTTTTTTCTCACCTTTCATCTTTTTTAACCCAGATCTCCTGCCTTGGATGCTGATTCCAAGCTATGTGCACTCACATGAACAAACAGACACTCCTGAGCCAACCATCTTTGCTTGAAACTTTCCATCTTTGGTAACAGTTTCACATTCAGACAGACAACCAACCAGGACACAGTGTCATCTGTCATCTTTGGTTCCTCAGCCTCCTGGCTACTTAACCCCAGGAGGCCACAGCAACCCAGCAATCTTCGGGGCAAGATTTCCACTACGGCTTAAGATAAGGCACAGCCTAAGAGACAGCTGCGTTAATGGTATTGACAATCCCTTATTGATATTTGTGAGTACTTTTGACATTTGGGCAGGTGAATTAAAAGATTAAGTGTGCCAAATTAACCTGTGCCACCCCCAAAAAATAAAAATAAAATAAATGAATGTAAAAAAAAAACAACAAATAAATAAATATATCTACCTTGGGTGTTGATGTTCATTAATGATAAAGTTACCAATTATATTATCAGAGTGGATAAAGGAAGCATCATAAAAGGTGTCTGCCATTGATTTAATGTCTGGAGACTGGATCTGCACATGGTAAATGACATAGGAACCGATTGCGCACAGTCTTAAAGGTGCGTCATCCCACGTCAGCTTTCTACACTCTAGCAATGCTGAACGCTAAATCAGTTCTGTTACTTCCACAGCAGTCTGTGCCACCTGACACTCTTCTACCAAGCCATTGTAACCCTTTCCCCACCAAAGTTGTCCAAGAGTACCCCGATGTACCTTGTCATCTGCTGTGTAGGGAGTCTCCAATATACTTTTAAGTTCCACTTATTACTAATTTGACTGTGCTATTGTGACATTAAATGTGCAAGTGCCTGAGTGGTGTAGTCCTATTGGTCCAATTTATTACGCAATAGATCTCTGCAAACCAGGGAGCAGTGCATTTTGGGTGCCAATGTTGTAGTCAAATTGATGAGCAAAAAGTTAAATTATTGTGAGAGCCTGCCTTCAATGTTCCACTTGAATTTCATGGAAACAGAAAATATTTTCACTAAGGTATTATACATAATTGGACCTATCAAAACGGCACATCCGAGGTCAATGGCTTTCTTGGCATGGGTTGGGTGAATGCACTCAACTCGTGCCAAGGAAAGCTGTTGACTCACTCTCATTCTAACCCTGAAGGGGTTAGCAGCCTATGCAAAAACCACGAATCTAGGGCAGGCATGTCTACGTGTACATGAAGGACTGTTCTCCCGAGGAACCTGAACCTGAAATCCTGTCAAGTAAATTGAACAGGGAAGTCTACCACGAAGACTAAAATAGCAAAAACAAACATAGAACTACGCTGCAAAAATGATTGGACTCTGACCACAATGCACTACAAGAGATACGGATATTGATGTTAACACGTGCTGACAGTCAGTGTATCGAGTGACAGAACTTCAGATAATTGAAATATAATATTTCTAGATTCTGTTTTTTTCTCTACATAAAAACTCATAACAAAATCATTTAGAATGATAAAGCTTTTTGCTTGTCACAATATTCATCTGATTACAAAAGTCATCTCTGTCAAAATTTGCACAATCATTAAAAATGTAATTAGTTATCATTTTTTTGCATTCAATGTTGTGCTCCTGTTAGAAAATATTCATCTCCCTCACTATGTAGTTTTGCCTCAAGGTCATAATTTCACATATAAATGTCGACTGACATTAAATAAGCTGTCAAACTTGCTGTTCTGTTACTCTTTTTGCAATACAATATTAATCGTCAAAGTGCTGATTTAAGACTTGAATCATCAGCTTTCTGCTTTAGACTAGGCGTGCTGGTATTTGATTGAAAGGTATCTTCATGAGGGAATATGAATCCTTTAACCATTATGTCTCACGGTAAATGAGAAAACAACTACAGCCGTGATTAGCACTTAAAGGGTTAACAGGTGAGAGGACTTTTGAAACTGGCAATTTCAGGGATGACCCCATCAGAAACCTTTCACGAAAATAGAATGCACTCAGTTCTGACATTGTAGCAAAACATTTCCACTACAATTTTTCAACCTTTGTTTTCCTTTTCTGAAATTTGCAAGATTAGCTACTCGGCCCAAATAGAATGACCATCAGGTCCCTTGTGCCAAATTTCTTTAGTAGCAAAATATTGAGAAAAAATACACAAAACATACATGGAAATAATATTTCTGAGAAAATGTGTAAATAGTAAAGACCAGGCTTGACTAGTCAAAGGACAACCCCTCACAAGTGAAAAAGCAAGACCAGTTTCTGATCATCAGAGATTCTTGTCATTGGCAGATCGAACACGTACTGTAAACCACTGCTTACATAGCAGGGGGTATCACTGCTAGCCGATGGTAAGCTGAGATGTCACAAATTCAAAACATTAACAACTGACATAGTAACAGTTGCAATGTGTATATAAGAATGGTTCTTGTAAAAACAGCAACAGTTGCTGCTAACGGGACATGGCAACAGTTGTCATTCAAATGTCCACAGTTGCTTCTTGCATCACGAGTTTTTCTATTGCTAACAATTTCTGATGGCATGAAGCTTTTCTGCTTACATGACTGCAGTTGCTATTTTCAGTTGCACCTGACATGACAAAAAGTTGGATTTCACATGGCAGTAGTTGTTGCTCATGACAAAAGATACTTCATTTCTGACACGACACTTGTTGCTGACATGACAACAGTCTCTCTCTCTCTCTCTCTCTCTCTCTCTCTCTCTCTCATCTCTCTCTCTCTCTCTCTCTCTCTCCTCTCTCTCTCTCTCTCTCTCTCTCTCATCTCTCTCTCTCTCTCTCTCTCTCTCTCTCTCCTCTCTCTCTCTCTCTCTCTCTCTCTCTCTCTCTCTCTCTCTCTCTCTCTCTGTGTGACACAGCAAACACTGTAGTCTAATCTGTATACTTTCTGAGCAAAAAGCCTGTCCAATACGCGTGGAGAAAAGCTCTTGACTCAGTCCAAAATTTGGCACTGAAAGGGTTAATACATGACACTCTTGCTCAGTATGTTTCAAGAAAAAAATAGTCTGTAGAGTTCATGAGATAATTTTATGCCAAACTCATACACTTTGTAATTCCATACAAATATTTTAGATAATTCACGAAAAATACCAAGGTTTCACACTGGCATATGCCTCATCAATTAATACTTCACTAGTTTCTACTTTGTGCATTTCATGAACATGTGTATACAGATCTGTTTGTTTGCGCTAAACAAAGAAGATCCCTTAAAACCGTTTCACTCTGGGGCTTGGACAAAAAGGAAAAAAATGAATCTCAACATTCTACTTTTCTTTCCAAAAAGCAAACTGACACGATTTAGAAAATGTTTTGTTTAATCTGTACCTATTGATTACAAAGAAATAAACACATAAATAAAGTGAGATGATTTCATAGTGACTCATTTATTGCTGAATAACATTCATCTGTGGAACACCAGAGAGATGTTCCTTCTTCCCTTCAGAGACCCTGACTTCTCTAAAATATAGATACAACTTCCCCCCCAGCATCCAACTTGCATGTCTGGGGTTGTACCATCCAATACAAACCATACACAGTGATCCTTCTCTTGTACACCCCTCCCCTCCCCTTCCCCACAACAAGAGACCAGCCCAGTACAAAAGTCACTTCTCTATGCATAAAGTATGGTATTTTAATTTTATTCTCCCTGTCAAGAGAGGCCACCTCTCTTGTACGGCCATTTCTGGTACACCTAAAGTGGCTTTATATAAGCAGGGGCCTGCTGCCAGTGTACTTGATCCAGTATTACACTACAAAACCACTCAATCATACCTGACCGTGCATACAAGCAACAAAATTCAAACTTCTAGACCTTCTCAACCCTGGCCTTTTCCTGCTAAAATCAGCCATAAGAACCAGGATGTATTTATTGCTGTCTTCTCTGATGAGTTTACTTCAATTCTATGTAAATAGAAACTACATTTATTTTTGCTGAAAATTGTGGATAAGACCCAATTTATGACAGCATTCCCCTGGTCAATAGCTTTCTTTGGCTTGGGTTGGGCACAATATGCACAACCCAAACTGAGAAAGCTATTGACTCAAGCTTACTTTGACTAGAAAAGGCTTAATCTGACCTGACCTAATCTAGGATAAAAAAATTCTCCTATTGATACAACACAATCAAAGACCTGGTAGAAGTGTGATCTTCTATCTCAACACACAATGGTGTATGAGTCATTGGTAATAATTAATGCCCCCCCCCCCCCCAAACAAAAACAAAAAAAAACAAAAAACAATGAATGTATTTTAACCTGTAGTTGTTGCAGCTGACACATGAGGTCAGCACCAGTCATAATACCGTAGTAACCTTTTCAACTGTAACACCAGGTCAAATGACCCCAAAGCACCTGCATATAAACCACTGCATGCCTTACCTCCTTCATTGCCACATTCTGGACTGAAGTCAACAGCTTTCCTAGGTGCAATGTGCCCAAAACTCACCGAGGAAAGCTGTTGACCTGGCCCATTGTATGTAACTACCAGCATGCTGGGGCACCAATGCAAGGTCTTTTTGCAACAACATGAACATAACATTCCTATTACAATTCCGGGCAGTTCATGCGAGTTAGTTTGACTTAAGTCATAGTTGGCACACAAAGAGTTAATGTTTTTACTTAAATTTCTTACTGAGAACATGTTTGCTAAGAACTGTAGATAAGACCTATCATGATGGCGTGCTCCAGGTCGACAGCTTTCCTTGATATACGTTGACTGCCTAACCTGCACTAAGGACAGCTATTGACCCCATCTATTTTCTGACTGGGAAAGGGTTAAACTGCCCAAAACTGGTTAGTGGTCAAACAGTGTCTGCTTCAATGTTTTCAACTAATTTCAACAGTGGTTAAAAAAAAAAAATTAAATTAAATAGGTCCATGGCACCTACAGAGATAATAATGTCCCATGGCAAGAGCTTCCCCAGGTGTGGGCTGGACCTTCCACATCCAGCCCCTGCAGAGTAAAGCTGTTGACTAAGTGTTAAACTCAGTATTAACTCTTGCCCACTCAAATCACCCATAAGCCCCTAGGTGTATAAATTACCATCTGCCTTTCCTCATTCTACCAGTCCCTGATTTTTCTGATTATTTACCTAGATTTAAGATGACAACTGCACATTTAAATTCTTCATGAAAAGAGCTTTCATTCAAGTACCAACATGCCTATAGTCGTAAGTCAGTGGCTCTGGCACTGACCAAGGCCTGTCATCATAGTATGGAATGAGTAAAAGTAAGTATTTACTTAAATTTCTCATCACTAGAAAACATTTCTGCTGAGATTTGTTTGTTTACAAGACCATCCATGATGGCATGCTTTAGGTCAATAGCTTTCCTTGGTACAGGTTGGGTGCACTGTGCCCAACCCACATCAATGAAAGCTGTTGACTTAGTCATATTCTGATCACGCATGGGTTCATTCAAAGGGGAATGGGATACAAACAAATTTGTGATTTGTGATTTTTTTACAATGCAGAATGTAACATGCAAGAAAACTAAAAGGTGGGAAAACTTATAGATGTGACCGCAATTTTCATGTGAAAAATATATGGGAAAATGAATTTAGTAAAAGTCAGATTTCAGTTCAATTTGGAAAATTAACTGATCATTTGTTACAGTGCAGTACAATGCATAACATAAATGTATTGAGTAATACTACATGTATTAATTTAACCCCTTCCAGGTCAGAATAAGACAGAGTCAACAGCTTTCGTGCAGCTTTGGTGCAATGTGCCAAACCACGCAGGGGAAAGTGCATCATGAAAGGCTGTATGTATAATTCTCAGCAAAGATGTTGTCTGTTAACCTGAGGTTTGAGTAAAAACCTAAAGGCAGATAATAATTGACATCTGGGTGCTTTCGGGTGATCGGAGTGGCAAAGGGTTAATGGTCAAGTCCACTCCCTTGGAAACTCCTTCTGCCGCTGAAGGAGGGCATGCAAGCTGCTGTCTTTAACGCCTTTAGGGCCACTGGTTCCAGGCCTGCCTGGTATCCCGGCCTGCTTTGTTTCCTGGAAAGTCAATGACCTCTGCCGTTCAGTGGCCAGCTAATTCCAGGTGGCAAAGACACTTTGACATAAAGTCTTCATGTGCTTTCAAATTGGAATCCTTTTCCGAGAAAAGCAATGACATAAATAGGACACAATAAATAGACCAATTCCAAGACAAGAGGAACTATGCACCTTAAACTTAATTAATCTTCACGATACTGCCACAGATCGGTAGTTCCTAATGTATATAGATGCTGAGGGACAAGCTGTGATATTTTTTGATATGCAACCACCAGTCAGTGCCCTGTGTTAGGGTCTACTCTAGTGTTATGCTTTATGTCTTTCAAATTTCAGGGCATGGTTTATGTATAAAGGCTAAGGCTGAAAGTAATAAGTAACAATATTTTATCTGCAGTGCCAAACGCCTCCATGGCTAACCACACTTATGACATCACAGCATTCAGATTGCCAACCAAGGTTTCTCTTTGCCTGCAGCCCTTTCAACTTGTATATTACCAGATCTAATACACACAGCTTTCCGATTGAAATTATTTCATCCTGACATAACCAAAGAATACTCGTGATGATCCGTATTCATTTCAACCCAGCAGCTGATAACATAGAAGGTGTGAATTATTAGCACGTCAGTTCATTTCCTTGTGGTTCCCAGTGTCAGCAGATACATCCCAGACTACAATGCCAGAATTGTACGCTGGTGATCATTGAAACAGTGGTACAATGTAGGCCGTCTCTTTATGATATCGAAGTAAACATCAGAAAGCATCTTAGAACACTTCAATGCTATAATAAAAGCATTTACATAATAAAGTGATTTAAATTGCTCCTTTATAGATAGAGGGGAATAAAAACTCACATTGTATACATGGATACATACATATATTAATAGTATACATACATACATACATACATACATACATACATACATACATACATACATACATACATACATACATACATACATACACAAAATGGCTTCCCGTGGGAGATTTACATTTGTGTTATAGAATACACACAATCTGTTGCACATGACAGAATTGCATATTAAACAAAAGTTTACACCCTACTGAGTTACGAAACATCAAGATATAAGCGACTTAATTCACAGTGTCACATGAAAATTGTTGCAGTTAATGATACGCCTGGTGCCACATAGGTTCAGACATTGACCCTTCCCTCCTTCAATTAACACTGAGTCAACAGCTTTCCTTGGCATGGGTTGGGCACTAATGGTAAGGAAAGCTGTTGACCTGGGGCTTGTCATCCTGACAGGGATCATCTACAGCTCTGAACTCAAACTGTTTTCATTATTGTCAAAATTAGTTGAAAACAATGAAGCCTATGACATTTGAACACCAGCCGGTTTTGAGCGGTTTAAGGGGGAAAGGGTTAATAAGGTACGGACCAAACTGGACCTGCACCTAGCTGTGCTGTCACCACTAGAAATTGACAGATTTTTCAGCTGGGGTGATGCAGAGTTTAATCTGTATTTATCTCACGCAAATGACCTCGGGGTGTCTATTGTCACCAGACTGTTGAGGCTTTCCATGTACACTGCTATAATTAAGAAGAAAACTGATAAACATCCTGACAGACTGGATCAGTGTATGTATTTAAACACAGAAGATTGCATTTTCCAACCACAACCTGTCATTCAAAACATGATACCTGTGGCACCAAAATCAATGTTCATTATTAACTGGCTGCGCGGCATTCCCCATCCACATATCAAGGAAGTCCACGCAAACAATTTTGTCACTTATCAATAGCTTTTTCTGTATTTGTGAAGCTTCCAACATTAGTAATTCAGCCAACCTGCGACATATTCTGCGTGCAAAAGGGAAATTTCATGCCATGAAATCTGAAAGTTCTTATCCATCTTGCCGATTGGCACATTCTTAATGTCAAATGTCATGCACTCAAATGTTTTATTTCATTACCTCCCTCATTACAAACGTTTAAAATAGCATTCAGAGAATGGATTACCATCAGTGCCCACAATCTTTTTTTCCTCAATTATGCATTTTTTTTTTTGAGACTTTGCAGTAGAATACTTTACATACAGTTTCCACATTAATTGTTGTCTATGAAATGAAGGAGCCCTTTTGTATGTGTTCTTAGGGCAAGTTCTGGTGACAGAGACCACTGCACTGTGCACCACTCAGTTGGCCATCAAATAAACACTTCAAATGTCTCATAACAAGTTCGAAAATAACTGGAGGTAGTCATCGTGCGCGACAATAAATATATCCGCCACATGGCGCACTGCCTCCCAATTGAGAAATCATCTTTAAGAGCCAACTTTTGTCACAATATTAGTGATATCTTTCCCATGTTACTGAATCTCTATTGCAAAGTTTAAAGACAACATGGCCGTTAGTTTTCGAGAAAAAGACAAAAATCTGTTATCTTGACCATGGGGACGAACAGATACACGGTCAGTCAGATGGACGAACAAACCACCTTAGAAAAATCCCTCGGGTCTATAGACTACTTGAACCACATTTGAAACGAATAGGGGTCACAGGTACAAAGATATGGCCGTTTGGACCTGGATATTGCCTAACGATGTTTTGATAATGACTAATTAATTAATGATCACAGGAAGCTAGTTTTCATACTTGACCTGCTTCATCATAAGGTGAATCACTAACCAAAATATCGTGGAGCTACATGCAATATTTTTTAGTTATCACGGTAATGTTCTTTGGAGGCTGCCTAATAGTTCAGATCTGGAGGTTGCCTAACGATCTTTGATTAATTAACTACTTAATTAATGATCTCAGGAAGCTAGTTTTTGAACTTGACCTGCTTCATCATAAGGTGCATCACTAAGCAAAAATTATTGGAGCTACATGCAGTACTTTTTTAGTTATCGCGGTAACGTTGTCTGGGGGGGGTGCCTAATGATCTTTTGCTAATTAACTAATTAATTAATTATCACAGAAAGCTAGTTTTTAAACTTGACCTGCTTCATCATAAGGTGCATCACTAACCAAAATTTGGCGGAGCTACATGCAATATTTTTTTTAGTTATCATGGAAACATCGTCTCGATGGACAGAGGGACAGACAGACAGACAGACAGACAGACAGACAGACAGACAGACAGACAGACAGACAGACAGACAGACAACCAGACGGCGGGCGAACGGTCATGAAACCAATGCATCCCCCGGATCCCTCAGACGTGGGGGATATAATAAGCAGCTGGTTTTCAATTGGAATGTGGTTCACTATGATGTGCATCTCTGAAAAAAAAAATTGGTGGAAGATGCGTTGGATCCTTCTTGAGATATGGCAATTTTGTCCCCTTGTGCACCATTCAGATGGTCTAAAAGATAAATACAGTGGTCCCCCTCATATAAGGCCCCCTGAAGAGAGGCCACCCCCTCTATAAAGGCCACTTCTCCATGCAGCAAGTATGGGATTTCCATAATACACTCCCCCTCAAGAGAGGCCACCCTCTTATAAGGCCACATTTCTGATGCATTTGGGGTGGCCTTATAAGAGGGGGACCACTGTACTTTAAAGTTGCATAAAAAGTTCATAAATACAAACAGGAAGATAGTTTTTAATAGGTACCTGGTACATCATAAGATGCATCTCTGACAAAAATTTGGGAAAGCTGTGGTCAATATTTTTTGAGATATCGCGGTAACGTCGTCAGGATTAGTACCACTGAGACGGCCCTCAATAAATACATTAAAAGTTTCATAAAAACTTTAAAAATTATCAGAGGAAGCTGGTTTTACATAGCAACCTGGTCCATCATAAGATGCATCTCTGACAAAAATTTGGTACAGCTGCGGTCAATATTTTTTTAGATATCGCTTTCAACATTGTCAGGGTTGACGCCATACATAAAAAGTTTCATAAAAAGTTTTAAAATGAATAGAGGAAGCTGGTTTTCGAAAGAAACCTGGTCCATCATAAGGTCCTTATGTGACAAAAAAAATGGTACAGCTACAATGAATATTTTTTGAGATATCACGGTAATGTTGACAAGACAGACGGACGGATGATGCAGGGGACGACAATACCCTCCGGCACTTTATGTGCAGCGGGCAAAAATTAGAATTACAGGCCAGACCTGTCAGGTACGATATGCTTTTTATTTCCCATGGTATGGACTGTGCTTTAATTAAGTATATCCACAATTGACATTTTGACAGAAATCAAACTTTGGACTTCTTTGCACTCACGGAAAAGGGGGGGGGACAAGTGATTTCATAACAGTCAACTGAAATGGTTGAAGAATAACGGCTGGTAGCAACAATGTGCCAGTGATACCCCTTTTGATCCTTGAAGATGAACCAAGTATTTTAAATCATAAGTCAGTTTCCCTGCGGCCCTACCTATCACCGACAAACAGTGCAACACATGAAACATATAATGACCAGTCCAAGACTCTCTGTAAGCTAACATAAGTAAACATAAGGGACTAGAACATTATTTTATCTGCACCTTAACACGGCCTTTCATTAGTGCTAAGGATGGCACTTGGACAATCATTAAAAGAATGTTGAAACCATCATAAACAGCAGCATGGGTTAACCTGCTGTAAGTTGACGAGTCTCCTCTGCAGAAAGACTGTGTCAAGGAAGGCTGCTGATTCGGCCTATAAACGGTTACCCTTTTGCTTCCAACACACACAGCGGGGCCACTTTCTGCTGTTTTGTCACGGTAGTCACAAGTACTGTGACTTTTAACTCTTTCAGTACCAAATTTTGGACTGAGTCAACAGCTTCTCTCGACATGCATTCGGCCCAATGTGCGAATGGATGCCAAGAAAACCTGTTGACCTGGGATATTCTCTCTGGAACCATAGGCATGCGAGTACTTGAATGAAAGGTCTTTTTCCATTGGCCGCAATGTGCCCAATGGGTGCCAAGAAAAGCTGTGGACCTGGGAATATTCTCTCTGAAACTATAAGCTTGCTGGTACTTGAATGAAAGGTCTTTTTGTGAGGAATACGAATCTGGGATCCTAGTGATAATTCAGACTACTTTAAATTAAGTAGATTGACTTTAGTGGTGACTGGCACTGAAAGAGTTAATTTATTTCATGTGGCACTGTACACAGAGTGGGATGTATCATACTGGTGCCTTCATGCAGCCAATGTGGGTACTAGCTGCTTTGGAAAGCATGCGTACAACTTGGCAGCAATGCTTTATGCAGCATGTAAGCTGTGCAGCTCGAACATACTTTATGTAGCCTTAAACACATGGTTTACTAAACACTCTCTGTAGCTCTTTACGTGTGTGGCTGGTACTTTCTGTAGCATGCTGAGTCTGCAGATTGTGCTTCGTGCAGTATATATTCTGTGGGATAAATGCCTTATGAGCCAATCTCACCAAATATGTACACATGGGGACTTTAACGTGTGAATATAAAAAGCCTGTCAAGCAAGCTGGTGCTTCTTACTTTTTTCTCGAAGCATACAAGTTCAATCTGTTACTTCACCACTTAATCTAAATCATTGAAACACTTTTGTCAAGTTTTATTTCCATTTCAAATAAGAGAATTATTTTAATGGTGTTGATTTCCCAACAGCGTGACCAGCATGACAGATTTTAATGGAAACAGCTTAGTTAATTTGTATTAGAATGAAAGTAGCCTATTGTCTTATTCACAAGAGTTGGATGCGTTGAAAATGGAATTAAAGTAGAGTCTAACTATAACAATTTGAAAAGAGAATGCCCTGTTCTTTTAGTTCCATTACGAATTTTTAAACATCTTTCACACCTGAATTTTCGACTTTCCACCAATCCGTTCAATCTAACATCCAGAGCACCTACATTATATTATGTTTATTCATTCATTTTGCTGTGTTCTCATCTTCACTGTAAATTCCCAATGATACGTATACGCATCCAAGAACAGTCATGTAGCCACTATATAGAAGAGCTCTTAATTCTTTGTCACCAAATTAACATCAATTTCCCAAAACATGAGGATTGAGAGAAATGGAAAGTAATGAAAACATGGTTGATTTTTCTCAACTTAAATGTGTAAAAATAGCATCCCACACGAACAGGAAACCTTGTTTGGATGGATATGCTGATGAATATCATTTTCTGGATTTTGCTTTCTCTAAAACAGACTTTCTTTTTTTCACTTTTGATGTGTTTCATTTCAAAACTCATTCTTTTTATTACCAGCAACTACTTAATATTTTAATATTAAAACATTGATGTTTTGATACGTTAACTCTTAAACATTATCTGAAAAAATGTGTCTCCTTGTCTTAAAACATTCTTATTACCAAACCTTATGTCTTAAACCATTGATGTGACGAAGTTAACATGCAAAAACACGAAAATCAAATTTAAAGAAAGTATTTATTAAGCACAAAAGTACAAGTCCTATCATTTTCAATCTTTTCTTCTCTTAATTCCAAAAAATATGTGACGCTATATAATTTAACCTCAGCTGCACCGTAAGTCTACACCAGTGTCCGCTTGACACTTGGCACATTTGAATGTATACTTTCAAACACAAATACAAACATGCATTATAAAGTTAAACATTGTGCTCAAAATTTGAATTGAAAGTGGTATTGCACAGTACTGTGGTCAATGAGTACGTCAGGACATGGTCAATAATTTGGTCTCAGGTGCTAAGAGGCCCTGTGAATAATTGACAGAAAGTTAGCATAAACTTATCCTTGTACAAGCAAAAGGCATGCTCAATTTAATTTTGTTTTATGTCATTTTCCAGATAAAAAATACACTTGCTTCTCCCAGACAGCGGTTCAGAAATACTGCAAAGCGCATCTCCTTTTCTTGATGAATATACATGTATTGTCTTTTGTTGTGGGCTATTTCCATGCTTTTAAAGTGGACTTTAGAACCATAAAATGTATCTCAACTTCATCATGTGCATCATCATCTTCCAAGATCTTGCCTGGATTCCAAACACCATTGTTAAGATCAACTGCCGATTTGTTCAATTTAAATGATGAATGGCAAAAAATGAAGTCATTGAATACCCAATATAACCACATCTTCCGTCACAAAATGAACAGTCAAGAACTTAATGCGCATTTCACATTTGTCACATCAGAGGCACATTTCTGCGTAAACAATTAACTAATTATTACGTTTATTTATAGACACACATGATCTAAAGTTTGGATGATGAACAGAAACTATTTATTGTATTTTTTTTGCAGAATACGCATAACGAAATTAACTGCACTTAAAAAGGATGATTGACTTTGTGCAGTATTGATTCATCACACAGTTTAAATCATTACCAAATCCTTTAAGTTGTGTTTTGATTTCACTAATGGGTACATCAGCTCCTCATTCTGTGCAAAAAAATAATGTACACTGATATTATATTTAACTGTATTGTGTCAAAAAAACTCTTGATGTTTTAGGTGTTTTTGGACAATTGTATTTTGCCTGTGGTACTTTAATTGTTTTTGTTCAATGTCTTAAATATTTATAATTACGCAGAGCGATGATAATTCAACCGCAGTTCAAGAATGAAGAAACACTAGGCCACAAATAAATAGTTCCCCACCATATATCTTGATATTTTGATTTCAGACATGCAGTTTTTCTGCATTTTGCAGTATTTAAGGGCCCCAGGTCTACATTTTTCCCAAGTCCAAGACATGTTCTTTTGATGTTTTGTCAAGGTACTCAATTATCGCCCGATATCAAGTGGCAGCGCACCTGATAAAAAGTTTTTGGAGTTTCATGATTAGAAAATTTGTACCATACATGAAGAGACATTTTTGCAGGTAGTAGAATATTCAAATGATTGCATTTTCCAGCAGTTTGTTTTGTCTTGCCTACTCTGGCAAACTATGACGAATTATAAAAAATAAATAAAATACAAAAATATTTGTTGAAGTTTGTCTGTTTGCTTCCATCTTTTATGTAAAGTTTTACTTTCTGAGTAAGAGCAGAACCACTTATAACATTTCTGACAGCACTGTTTGTTCAACCCTCAGACATACAGACTCAATGACCACTTCCAAGCAATAGTGAGCACCCTTGGCCATGTGAAGGATGGCCAAGAAGCTGTAGTCAATAACATTCACAAGATCAGGACTGAGTACCACAGCCGGAGCTTCAAAATACCAGGGACAAGACTATGGAATGAATTACCAGAAACAATAAAACAGAAGCCAAGCCTACATTCTTTTAAAACTGCGATCAAGAAGAACTACTTTTTATTGAAAGACGAATTTTAAGCACATTGATTTTTTAACACAAAACAAAGGACTTTTATCACATGACTGTGCCTCGTTTTAATTTATTAACTATTCTATTTTAAAGTGTCTATTTATCATTTTAAATATTTACTGATTGAATGTCTGTGTATGAGTATCCTCGGCCTACACAAAATAATTTTTATACAACTAAATGTAGCTATCGAGTATAAATAAAGAATTTACTTACTTACTTACTTACTTGCTTACTTACTTACTTACTTACTTACTTACTTACTTACTTACTTACTATCAATAATCCAGAGCTGGACCACCTGTGATGAACCAATAGTTAAACAATTTTTTTTCCTTTGGTCACACAAATCAGGAAAAAATCAACGCAAGTCCTCAGAATTTTGTGCTTGTAGTCGATCCAGATCCTGCATACAGAGGTAATATCAAATGTACTTTCACTGCACACAAAGTATACTAGTAAAAAAAAAAAAGAAACTGTATTGAAATACAGAACCATCGTATGTGACAATAGCCTGTCTTAATGAGCAGGCAGTAATAGACCACAACAGCAGATTGGTAGCTGTGGAAACAAGCTGACATGCCTATGATCTTATGACCAGCAGCCATTTGGATGACAAGAGACATCTTGGGGCTGAAGCTTCTTTCGTGGCTTTCACATACGTAGACTGGTAATATGCATGGGTACAATACAGCATCGTCTATTATTTTTTAGCCACTGATGTGTCTACTTCAAAACCAAATTCATCTGGCCTTTCGACTGTATCAAGGAGTCTATACACAAGTCATAACTATAGACTCCTTGAGTGCATGTACAAAGAGGTAATACCATTTTTTTTTTTTTTTCAAAAGTATCCACTGTGAATGGAGCGCGTTTGTACCCTGTCAAATGTGAACATATTGCACAATATTAATTATCAATGGTGGACTCTGTAACAACTAGTGACGGGGCTGAATGTTGTACAGCTACATGTACACATAAATGTTTATTTCCCTCCTTTAAATATGCTTGAGATTAATCAATAAAGTTAACACAGATTTCATGGTGCGGACGCTTTCTGAGACTCTGCACCAAATGAAGAAATTAGCTATGGCCAAGTTCCAGATGGCACCACAGCTGCCCCTGTTCAATGGATGCATCTATGCAAAATCTAACCCCAGACAAGGAGGCATGTATTGCAGGTCATAATGTAAAATCTGATTGAGTCTGTGGGAGAATTTTGTTCCAGTTTGTCAAGATTTTATTCACCCACTTGACAGTATTTCAATTTTCATTTGCATTTATGAACTAGATCATGTTAAATACTAGAAAAGCAACAAATCTGCTTACGTCAATATGACAAATAAAAACAGGCGGGTCTTTTTTTTTTTTTTTGCTTGTGTGCAAAGTATCAGAACACACAAGTGGTATATTTTTCTATTTTTCTCAATTTGAAAACTGACAGCTGAGACCTTTGTAACTAAGCATAGGCTATGGCCTATGCTGCTTCACCGAATGACCATGGCTATGCCTTATTAAACTTTGTGTTGCTATGCTGTTTCCCCGGCCCAAGTTAACCCTCCAGACAAGTTGAAATAAAATGCTGTCTTATAATTGACTTTGCCGCAAAATAACGGCACATGACGAATGCTTTCTCGATAAAATCTTTCAGCCAGGGCTATGGCTATGCTGTTTCACTGAACACCTTGGCTATGCAGCTATGCTCTTTCCCCGGCCCGAGTTAATCTTTCACTGCAGACAAGTTGAAATAAACTACCGTGTTTGAGTTGACTTTACTGCAAAATAACGGCACATGATGGCCACTTTCTTGATAAAATCTTTCAGCCAGGGTCGATCAATTTGAGTAGGGAAGGGCAGCTTGAAATTTTTTTTTATTTATTTTATGTTTCATAAAAATTCCTTAGGGTCGGGACTCGGGACTTTTCAGTGGGGCCGGTCATGTTATTGGAACCACACATATACATATGTTTGTTAGGCCTAAGGTAACTTGGACATTTGTCGAATGTGAGTTATGTTTAAAATGGATGTTCTTTCTTGAAGGCACTTGTATTACATAAAACAGCTGAAGCTTCAGGCTCCCATCAAAGCTTTTACAATTAACCTTCCTGTTTTTTGAGACAAACACAGTTGCGAGGGCACCACTTTGCCCTTTCATTGTAGTGGTCAACGTTTTCATTGACATTAACAAAAAAAGACGACAACATGCACTCCTGTTTTATTCATCCTTTTGAGATGTTCTTGGTCCCCGGCAGGTAAATGTAAGACATTTCAGTGTTTTCATTAAAAAAAAGGCTTGGCCATTGCTACTTACATAAACAAGTTAACTCTTTCAGTGCCAAGCACTGCTTAAGTCGATCTACTTAAGTCAAACTAGTCTGAATTATCATAAGGATCCCAGATTTGCATTCCTCATAAAAAGACCTTTCATTCAAGTACCAGCACATCTATAGTTCCAGAGAGAATATCCTAGGTCAACAGCTTTTCTTGGCACTCATTGGGCATATTGCGCCCAATGCATGCCGAGAAAAGCTGTTGACTCAGTCCAAAATTTGGCACTGAAAGAGTTAATGTTGTGCTGGTATTAACAGCAAGATGCCCACACGGTGCCACCAGATGGGACACAACACAAAGTCCACAAGACCTGACTTGTTAATCCACCTTTAACCAGAAGGCCAAAGGCATTGCCAGACCTCTTGGTCTTGTCTCAGAGTCTGCCGCTGGGAAATTCAAGTAGCGTCAAATTGATCAGTCAACATTGGTCAAGCAATTAAATTGGGTGCCATGTCAGTCTCAACAATTTCCCCCTGCTGTTTTTAGCGATTGCTGATTCACTGAGCAAATTCAGAAAAGTCTGGATGGCAAAAACATGGCGTTTTCAACCTCTTTCATCTTAATTCTAAGAAATCTTAAGAGACTATCTGTTGGCTGTACAAGTACCTTTCAAACACAACTGAAACCACAGAACAAAGGTAGGTTCTATCTTTCACATTCATCTGGGCTCTAAATTGGGCAGAGACTCAACTGACAGGGTTCCCACTGGGCTGTAAACAAAAACTTTTTTTTCTCTAAATCAAGAACTTTCAAGGACTTTTTCAAGTACGCAATCCAAAGTTTCAAAGAATCATGTTGTGGCAAAAACAGTATAAAATGACACCCTAACCTTTCCCCCTTAAACTGAACAAAACTGAAAAGTGGTCAAATGTCATCTGCTTCAGTGTTTTCGACTAATTTCAACAGTAATGAACCACAACGGGACAGTGCAAGAGGGATTTATATAGGGCACGGCCCTGTTTCCCAATTGTATTTTTGAAAATAAATATGTTTAAACCAACAGGACTGAGAATTGCAGATGAGACCTATTAACATCACATTCCCCAGATCAACAGCATTCCTTGGCATGGATTAGTGCCAACCCATGCCAAGGAAAGCTGTTGACTCAGTTTTAATTCAAGGGGGGAAAGGGTTAATATATACGTACTTGATAAAAGTAGAGCATGTGAGTTTGATATATATATATTGAACATACTTTACAGCACTTTTTTCAGGACATGTGCAAAAGCTTATTTTGAAATATACAAGAATGTAAATTAAACTTTTTGTTTATGTGAGATATTTAACATAAAATAAAACTATAAATGGGGGGGGGGGGCGAGGGGCAGTCAAAAACGACCTTTCGTACACCACAGATAATGCCCCGTGACAAGTCTTTGGGTTCAGAATAGGTGGGAAAAGCGTCAGTACGATTATGGGACTTTGTTCTGTAGTTACTCATGACAGATCTTTCCTGCACACTTTTCTTGTGATGATTTTTTTTGGGAGGGACACTTTCGACACTGGCAAAATACTTTTTACAAACTTTTACCAAAAAAAAGAAATTCTCCAAGGAATCGAAGGCCTAAACCACAATGAAGTGAATTTGACTTGATCTGATTTATCTATTCTCTAGCCAGGGCCACTGGATCAGTGACGCAGCACTGATCTTCCACCAGGCCCTGGATGGTAATGGTACATAAGAATTCATGTATGATAAGTGACAATTTGTAAAAATAAATCAAATTTGTAATACATAGACATCAGTAAAATGTGCACAATAATCAACATCTAAAAAAGAGACTTTAAAAAGCATAACACATCAGATAGATATAGGAATATCACAGAATGGAAAATCAATAAATAACTTAGGTCAAAATCAAAGCTTAAAATACATGAAATTCAAGCCCTTTCACCGACTTTAAGGACCTGTGGGATATCTTTGCCAATAGCTGACGAGAATGGGGCCAGTGGATACTATATAATTTAAGGTCGTACAGCAGGTGTGGATGTGTCCCATTGTCATCAAGCTTGAATTTTAAGTGTTAATAAATGTTTTTACGGCATTTCTTTCATAGTTTGTTGACAAGTCTTTATGCTAATTGCAGACATCACATATGACTCGGGTTTTTTTTTTTTTAATGTCCTTTTGTGTTGTATAGCAACTTGATGCCCTTGAGGCAAGAATATGTTAAAAATAGTTAAAATTTTAAACGAACAGTGTGCATCATAAGTATGCAAATACCATTTACTGTATTGGTATCGTACTGAATTGCTCTGTGAAAATGGTGGTTGATCAATATATCAATGAATCGTCCCAGCCATGCACTGAAATAAGGACAGAAAATTTTTAAAATTTTAGACATACATATACTAATGTATGTGTCATCTTCAGTGAGAATAAATGAAGGGAAAAAAATGATAGAAAATTACAAGTTTCAACATTTGGGTTTACTCACCTGCAAACTAATATTAGGTTGTGAACTTTGTTTTCGTCAGCTATGTTAGATACCATACGCTATGTACATCATATTGCAAGGGCTGCAAATGGTGAATTAAGCTACAATCGTTTTCATTTTGATCTGTCTGACCGGCTTAAGTATACTGCATGTTTTGGGGTCTTTTTGTAAGAACACCTGCAAAAAATATCAAAATTTCCTCCAATAAAAGGGTGGGAGCATAGTATATGCCTACACCTATCCCATAAAGAGTGCCTTAATGAGTCAATGTCTAATTTGTTCACGATTTGTGGAAAACAAATGGGTCTAAATTTTCCATAGTTACAAAACCCTCAAGCAACTGTTTGGCAATTAATGCATAGATGGACTCATGTAAAGACCTGGAAAACAAAATACAATAAAATCTCTGACCGTAAGAATTTATTGTTGCAAGTACCTAGACCCTTCGTGCAAAGAAAAGAAACCTCACATTATTTTTCTCGTTTGCTTCCATTTTGAATGACAAACACTACCAGATGCTTCACAACCGGACATGAACTGTCTCCGTTATTAGTCACCATTGGCAGCCAGTAGTTTCAACTGTTTAAAAGAGATTTGACTTACCCGGCCAACTTTGTAGTTTCACTTTCTCTTTTGCTTGAATCACACTCAGTATGCAACAGCAGCATGGCCATGAATTGATCCAGATTTTTCAATTCTCAGCTATATCCTTAAAATGTTATTGCACATGCCAAACGCTGCCTTGAAGCATGCTGAGTCCTGTGTTCAAACAAGTTTGTCGAACGAATTTCGTGTTTTCTCTGCATTATTCTCAATCTGATATATTCTTGCTCACAACTCACACTTCGCAGTTTACATCTGTTATTATGGGTCTCAAGGCTAAACTACACATAGGACAGTATGCACTTAATTCTGTGCTGGTTTAATAAATCTCCTTCTAGATCTGGTCACTTAATTGTCACTGATAAATAGCTGCAGGGTCAAAACCCATAAGCCCCACATGCTGGGCTCTTGTTTTACATGATCAGTCAGCAAGCATTGGGCAAATGATTGGATGTACCACAAGCACCAAAATCTTTCAAAAGTTTGGCCAGATTTATTTGTCTGGGATGGCCCCAAAAAGCTTATAAACAATATTCTACATATCACATCGGAAAGAAGTATGATTTCAAACCCTTTTTAAGAACATGTAAATGAGATACAAGGTACAAAAAAGCTCTATAAGGGCAAGCATTTAAGCTGGCCCTTATAGACGAAACCATGCAAAAATTCCGACCAACAGGAATGTTGTGCGTTGGGGTTTATGGAATATCCACGGTAACTACCAATGAATGTTGAACAGTATTGTTGGTACAACTCTGCAGAAAAATATCAAAAATGCAACATAAACAAGCGGCGGCACACCACACAGTAAAGTGTCACAACTACTCCCCGAGCCTGTCAAATTAGCATTCAGGCATGTGAACTCGCAATTAATTGACCCATTATGTTTCCTGGAATTATTGTGTAAACACTTGCAGAGCCTATAGTCTTTGATATGAGTTCTGTTTTTTTCCCATGATCCTTGAATATTTACCCATGATGCCTGAGGATTCCTTTGAAGTTCCACACACCCTGCACTTCCTGTGATTAAAACAAATTAATGGATTTTTCTTTAAGAAATTAGGCAAACAGATTGAAACATCACTCTTGCATTTTTCCATGTTAAGTCACTGTTATAATAAAATTGTTATACCAAACATGAATTCACAAGAGCCTCCCTTTTAGGCCCAAGTAGCACTATTTGCAGGCATAAATTGACTCAGTGGTGTGGATGAATCAAGATCAGCCTTCAACAGTAATGTAAACCTTAAACTGTTTCCTGTGGAAAACCCTGCACTACAGAGTCAACTGGCAGACATATGCCCCTTTATCTCTGTATCCCTCAAAATGATTCAAAATTAAAACCATGCAGTATGTAATTCACATGTACACATATACATGTATATATACGCAATGACTATGTACAGATAATGAGACACAAGTCCTTTACTGAACCATAATTTGTGAACCTACAACTACACACACACACACATACACACACACACACACATCTACTGAGTGTGTCTGCTTAAAACCCCTCATGTAGCAAGACTTTCCTTGTGTCCACATCAAAATGTCAACAATTCTTGATCAATTTAATATGTAGAAACCAGAAGTTACCCATTAGATTTTACAATGTTTGCCATGCAGGCACCAATCAAACATGTTTATGGCCACAGAACACTGTTCAAAACAACTGACAAAACTTGTTTACTCGACAGACTGACTGCAATAAAGCTTAAAATAGTAAGTTTACAACAAAAACAAAAAAAAAATCAACGAGCCCTTTCAGGTTATATAAATCTTAATGTTAAAAATGAAAAGACAAGCAGACAATTTTGTGAGGGGTGTACATGTTGTTCTATTTGTCTGCATTGTAGATATAATGTCATGGTATACTGTGAGCGTTTTGCTCAAAAGCCAAAGCAAAGAGACGAGCCCGCAAACAAAGCCATGGGCCACATCTGGTGGTAATGATAAATACAGTCACACTTCACCTATGTTTCTCATCTATATTCTCGAGTTATTAACAGACAAAAACAGCATGACTGTCTGGCGCTCTCGATACTCAGCGACAATATTGTGGGTGATTTAGTGGTGTGCTTTCCCTTTATCACTTGGACAGCAATTTTTCCTGATTGCAAATGACAATTTTGTTCCAGGAGAATTTTGATGCCTTAACAAGCCGTTTAATCTGTGGATGCACCCTACTGAATCATACTTCCAAGTCTACAAATATTCCCTTTGTGTTTATTTATGACGTACAATATTACAGGTGGTTCTGAAAAATGTTGTGGAAGTATCTTTTTGATGGGATCGGGCTGAATGTGATGCAGCTGTTTAACTGACACACTTTTTTCAATTTGCCTGCTGGCAAGTTCAACTCCAGAACAAAAGTCCACTCCTATGACATATTTCATAATGGTGCCAATTCCACAGACCTGCAGTGAACACACACACACTTCTCCTTGATGAAAAAAAACCTGTATAGTCTTTGAAAATAAGACTTGTCGCTGTAGTGCTGAAGCCATGTTACAATACTCTTGTAGACACAGAAAACACGTTTGCTCCCGATTTACCGAAATCCACAAATTTGCTGTCCCATTCAGCTAACAGAAACTAGCATTTGGGAATGTGATTTCTACAAGATGGCCTTGTGTTTCCACAAGTTCTGACGGGCTATGTGACTCTTAACTGCGTTAAGTAGGTAAGACAGAGCATGTATGCACGGAATAATGTAGCTTCCAGCTCCATGGTGCTACATGCAGAGAGCCAAAGCAGCATCTGATCTGAGCATGCTCAGAAAAGTTATCCTCTATTCAGGTCACTGGTCACTAGATATAATTTTCTCTAATTCAACATGGAATTTCACAATGTTCAAACTTAAACCTTATTGCATGAGTGAGAACCTTGCCTTTTTTTTCTGGTTCATGTTATTATCAAGAGATTACATGGTCTTTCCTGATTTTTTTAAAAATGAAATTGGACAAAAAAGGTCATTAAAAAAGAAGTATGATTCCGACTCCAGTAACTTAGGTCGAAACAGGCGAGGTAAGGTCTTGCTATACTGAATGACACATCACCTACACTTACCTGTGCCTAATGGTGCAGAGACAGTGACTTAATTGGCTTATTTACAATATTGTCTTGCTGACTTTAAATCTTACAACTAAGATTTTTAAAAAGACTCATGCTACATCTTACCCCGATCTGTTCACCTTTACAATAGTTTTTTTTTTTTTTTTTTCATTTTTATTTTCTTCCTGAAACGTAGGGTGGTGACCACAGATTTACCCGTGAACATCCTTAATTGAATCCCACGTGATACTAATCTCTACATTAACAATGAACACTTTTAATGACTCCATATGCAGCTCGAAGACCCATGAGTGGTCCTCGCTTTCACACGGCACACTCGAAGGACAGAAAAATCTGAAAGAGAGCGCTGTTCCTTGACGTAAATTGTCTCCACGATCACTTTGTAGCGAGGCTTCCTCTCAAGGCTGACCTCTCTAGTTGACAATTCTGCATGGAAGCACCTGCAGCTTCGTCCCATCAACGGTAATGGCTGTCACCGAGATTTCACCTCCTCAATTGACCACTTGACAAAAAGAGGCTTTCACGTAACAGCTGACTGAAGAATATACACGTGTCGCTGCACTAAGGCATTACAACAACAATGTGTATTCTATGTGCTTACTGTGTCCTTGAGCTGGTAAAAAAAAAATATATATTGACGTATTTTGTCTGCAGCCAATCGAGATGTCTCCAAAGTGCCAGGTTCGACACCTGTCATGGCTTATTTTCTTGCTAGCAAAACAAAAACAAAAAAAAACTTGAGAGACAGTAATGAATGATAAAAAAATGGACCATGGTTCACTTTCAGAGTGACCAAAGGATTTGACTGTTGACAAAAACACACAGACAGAAAGCATTAGGGTTTTTTTTTGTGTGTCATATCAGGAGATGTGTAACACAATGATGAGGCAGACAGGCCGTGCAGGTGGAAGAAACAACAACTAAATGACAGAAGAAAAAACTGATACAAAAACAGCAAGAGACAGCAATAAAAGTTATTATTGGCTTATGAGTACCGACAGCCATCGGCAATAATAACTATTTTTGACTGAAGCCAGAGAAAATGATAAATATAATCACCACAGACTAAAGCCAAGAAAGTACTACAGTTCCTTGATGACCACAGCAAACAAAAGCAACACTAAAAACAGCATTCAGAGAATGGATTACCAAATAGCATTCAGAGAACGGATTAGCCTCGGCACCCACAATCACTTTTTGCTCAATTCCACATATTTTTTTCAGACTTCACAGTAGAACACTTAACATACAATTTCCATATTGTTGTATATGAAATGAAAAAGCAAGATGGACAAGACGACTGATGGATAATGCAGTCAACAACAATACCCTCTGATACTTTATGTGCCAAGGGTAAAAACTGACTTGACAAACAGAAACAATAGATAACCCTTCTGTGGGATTTGAATCCACAACTTTTGGCACCATCATCTAGCAAAATGTAAAGTCTAACACTGAGACCCTTGAGCCATCAGGACCACTCCAGAAAGGTGGACCAAGGAGCCATGCAGATGTGGCTTGCACATGTACATTGAATCAGTACAGGTTTGAGTTTAATATCAAATTTTAAAAGGTTGAATAAACCAAGTTTTTGTGAAACAAATTATAAGTCAACACTAGTGATGTCTTGTATTCACAATCAATCCCATTCCGGCTCTAAAATGCCCAACGTACATTCTGTGATTTTCAGAATGAACAAGATTCATCTGACTACCAACTCCCTGACCAGCACCCCGACTGGAATCACCAATACCCTCTACCCTGCGGACTCAATCTCACATGTAAAGTCCGACATCCTGCTCAATATCACATACAGAGAGCCCCAATTTCACGATCTACCCGTTCTTTTACATATGGATCAACTGGGTTTAAGCCAGAAGTGAAAAAGGTGAGTCAGAAATTATTGTTTGCTCATTGTGATATACATCATCTCATTTACCTTCTTACCCAGTGCCACACTGAATTTTTCCACCTTAAACCAGCCAAAACCAGCTGCTGGGCAAATGTCGTCTGCTTCAATGTTTTTGACTTACTTTGACAGGAATGAAGAAGAATTTGAGTGATAGTTGCATAGAAGACCTGTCAACATAACATGCCACATGTCAACAGCTTTCCTTGGTATGGATTGTGTGCTAAGTTCCCAACCCATACCAAGTAAAGCTGTTGACTCAGTCTTAATTCAAGGGGGATGGGCTTAATGTGTTCAGGTGTTTATACCATACCTTTTCACCAAAACTGAGCCCATTTTTGAAAGACCACCCTGAGGGGTGAACAGACTGTGGTCTCTACAGACAGGTGGTCTCTCATAGGAGATGTAATTAAAATGCAATCAGAGACTGCTAGATCTATGACCCTCCCCCCGCCCCCATGCTCTGTGACCTTGGGATTTGGGTCAAATCTTCAATCTTTTCACAGACCTTATGCAGGATTAAAACCATGTGCAATAAGAAAGGTCTGTGTTAAAAACTTTTCAACTTATCGTGTGAAAACCAAATTCTCTCAAATGGCTCTGTGGCCTTGGGAATTGGGTCAAGGTCACCCATCTTCCAACTCGTCTGAGACCTTACGCAGGACTACAATCATGTGCAATATGAAATCCTTATGCACAAAACTTTTCAAGTTACTGCATGAAAACCTAATTCACAAAAACGGCATTGTGACCTTGGGAATTGGGTCAAGGTCACCCATCATCAAACTCGTCCAAGACCCTATTCAGGACTATAAGCATGTGCAATGCGAAAGCCCTATGTCAAAAACTTTCCAAGTCATCACCTGAAAACCAAAATCACAAAAATGGCTCTGTGACCTCAGGAATGGGATCAAGGTCACCCATCTTCGAATTAGTTTGAGACCTTATAAGCATGTGCAATATGAAAGCCTTAAGCCAAAATTTGTTTGAGTTATTGCATGAAAACCATCAGTCGGGACACACAAACACACACACACTGACAAATTAAAGTAATTGCTATATGCCCCCTCTTCCTGGAGGTGGGGATGGGGGGGGGGGGCATAAATAGCATCAAAAGGGGTAAGCAAAGTATCTTGAGAAGGTGGTCTTTCCAGGCAAGTCTTCTTTGATTGGAGTGGGCTCTCAAGACAGGGACCACTGTATACCCAGCCTGTCATAAATCCTACAATACTAATGTATAACAAAGACCAGGATGCTGTAACTAAGGACTATCATTTCTTTGCACCAGCTCTACACTGCATGCATGTGTCAACTGCTTGATGAGCATCATGCAACCCAACCCAAGGCATGTGAAATGATTCAGGCTCATCAGACGTGGAGGCCACTTTTGCCCAGTACTCAACGTCTCCTGATTAGGAACTGCATGAAGAATTTCAACTACCCATCAAGAGCGCCATCTTGGGGAAGTGGTAATAGTTAACCTCCTGAGCAATCTGTCTTTGAAAAGAAAGACTTCTTGCTTTCCCTTCGTACTGTTTTTCCAGAAACAGCTCATTATAGAGGTTGGGTACCACAAGACAGATAAAAAAGAATGCTTTAACTCTTTTAGACCCACGTTTTGGACTGAGTCAACAGCTTTCCTTTATCAGTGCCAGCCATGACTAAAGTCGAACTAACTAAAATGAACTGCCCTGAATTACAATATGGGTGCTGGATTCATATTCCTTATAAAAAGACCTTTTTCAATTACTAGCATGACTGAAGTTACATAGAACACAAAAGTCCAGGTCAACAGCTTTCCTTGACACACTATGTGCACATTGCACCCAAAGCGTGCTGAGGAAAGCTGTTAACTCAGTCCAAAATCTGGAGATGAAAGAATTAATTAAACTGAATAGGATTATCAATAAAAGAAGGGTTTCTGCCAGAGTGAAATTTTAGGGTACTCAAATTTCCATGTTCTCAAGTAAAAATTCTAATAATGAAGCCTTTATGGGGTATTTCTGGGTAATATTTGCTAAAATTGTTCTTTTCTGCTAAAATCTAGGGGTAAGCAAAAGTACCCTAAAGATTTTTGAGGGTATGCTATTTTACCCTTTTTACCCTCTGGCGGAAACCCTGTAAAGCCTGAGACCTTGCGTGCAGAAGTATATGGTCCCACATGGAGAAGGTCGTTTTAAATTTTTTCCAGTCTGCTTGTAGTCTTTATGGCCAATAATAGAGCACGCAGCCATAAACTAAACACTAAAAAATCCCTTGTTGTCTTACCCCTGTGTAAACATTTGACCATGATGTATGAATTTGATATACTGCTTTCCAACAGTCTGGGTATAAAGGATGAGACATCTGACAGTCAATTCATGTGCAGGTTTGGGAACAAGTGAAAAAGCATCCATTTACATTTACAGAAAGAAACGACGCTACTTATTAGTTTGTGTGCAAATGAACATTTATCACCCCTCCACCCCATGTAAAACTTTATACATGACTCAATGGGTAAAGAGTGGGGGTGAAGCTTGGATTTTCACTTTCATGTCACATGTAAAATAATACATCTGCATGGATCAAGCAACCACAGACGGTAATTAACGTGAATAGGAGACCCAGACATGAGAGCTTGCATACAGCAGTATACACATGATACAGACATATAAAGACTATGTCATCTTCAGGTGATCAGTTTCGCTTGCCGTCTGCAGAATAATGGATGATAACAGAATACAAAGCCGTGAGCTTCCAAAGAAAAACTTCTCATTATTTAACCTCCTGTGTAAATATCTGGCTACGATACATGAATTTGCTGTAGGAGTTTATGTATAATAAATGAGTAGTTTTTTTGCAAAAAAAGATCCATGTGCACATAAGTTTAATGAAATGAATGAAAAACTTGTAATTTTGCACCACACAAAAAACCCTCTGTTGATGCATAGCAACTGAAGGGCCAAAGTATGACTGATAAAAATGGCTTTTTACTTTCATGTCACATGTAAAATAATATGTATCTGCATGGATCATGGCTGTCTCATGCAACTTGTGTAGGCCCCGGGCTTAAGGGCTTCTCTACTGCATTATGGTCTGGCATTGATGATGTCATCTCAGCTTGATCAAGTTCGCCATACGTGGTCTGTATGGATGATATCAGTACACAAAAGAGGCATGGGGTTTTTGTTTTTTTTTTTTTTTTTTTTTTTTGTATTTTTATATTTCAGGGAAGGGTAATCTTTATCGTTTACCACCAAAGAGAACATTTGGCTGATATGCATGAATTTCATGTACATGTGCAGTAGAGCAAATTGAAAAAAAAAAAAAAAAAAAAAAGTCGATTTGTGAAAAAAGACATAGATTTTGTACACTGCACCGTTTGGTTGCTGTAAATACATTTCAGAGACTGTGCCTATACAAATTTCCTACTGCATGGCTGTGACTAGCAGTGTTTGAGCTTAAAACTTTGAGCCTTGTAGTCCTTCTCAGTGGACTCGGCTTTACTCTAAATGTTGCAAGATGCCAATAATCACCTTGTCAAGATAGACAGGCAACACAATCAATATCATTCATGGACGTTAATAAATTGTATAGCATATACAATACAGAAAACACCACGAAAACAAACGCCTAGCTGAAACTCACAAAGCAAATTAGAATGATCTAGTACTCATAAAATAGTAAACTTATAGCCCTAACTTTTACATCTTCACCATAAAATCTAGGTGTCATCATTTAGGAACATAGATAAACAGATTAATATTATCGTTTTGCACAGTAGTACCTGCGTACTCTAAGACCACCTCCTCTGAAAACTAATCTTATGGCAGCCCCTTCATGACACTAGACTATCTCTCTCTAGACTACATGTATCTCTCACAAATTTACCTGTATCTTAAGACCACCCACAATGAGACCACATTTTTCTGGCAGTAGGGATGGTCTTAAATAGAAGGTATCACGTGTTAAATGTGGATGCAGTTACCCACCTGCACAAATGATACATTTTAAATGCATTTGGACAAAGTCTCTCTCTTTTTCTTTTTTGGAACATTTTCAAACAAAAATCACACACACACACAGGCATTTGGCTCATTGACCCTTTCCCACTTGAATTAAGACCGAGTCCATAGCTTCCATTGATGTAAATCGGGCACTTAGTGAGGGGAAAAGGGTCAATCTGGACAGTCATAAGTGTAATTTCTTCGCCTGAAATTGTGTTCATTTTGTGAAAATTATTATCAATTTTCTAGATGTAGAATCAAAGAAGACAACAGGCCAGGACATAATTGTACCTGTCACTGGAACTCGGACCTCTTGAAATTCGATGGCCAATTCTAGCCCCCAGGATGGCTCAATACATAACCGGATTTTGTGACAGGTAGGATGGCAAGCAAGCGGGTCATCATCAAACAGACATACATTTTGAATGAGAATAGGACTCTCTGAGAAAAAAAATTATAATGTTCAAATCTGCTGCAGGTAAACAACACCCAAAGGCCCTAGTACAACAGCACGCTCTTCTTCCAATGCAGGGAAATTTGTGTGTTTGGAGAAATATCCATGGGTGGCAGGGTACTTTCCACAGCTTGCCACATGTTAACTCTGCAATGCCGGTCCAGGTAGTTTGACCTAACTTGGAAACAAAGGCACACCATAACCAGGAAATCAGTACCGCACAGAAATGTTGCACTGGGGCAAATTACCTCCATTTCCAAAAATCCCTATTGGGAACAATTTTCACACCCATACGGGAGGTTTTATCAATGATAAATAACAAAATAATTTTTAATGGGAGACTCTCCCAAATAGGTCAAATTTCCATCTACAAGTCAAAAAAGAGGGCTGTGTGAACAGCCCATGCTCAGCTGATCTTGACATTCATCACACTTGCAGCTCTTTGAACTTGGGAAAGGATCAAAGTCACCCATGTTCTGAATAAGTCTGACCTTTATAGAAGAACACTAACATGTGCAACATCAAGGTTCAAGTAGTTCTCAAGTTATAATGAAGAGTAAAATTCATGTATGTTGCACTGTGACCCCAGAAACAAGGTCAAAGTCCTTCATGTACTGTCTAAGCATGACCTTCATACAGAAACATTAACATGTGCAGCATCACGGTACTAACTCAAAACAGATCTCAAGCTATCAAGTCAACAGTACATTATGTGTTGATTGTCCTATGAATTAGCATTAGAATGCTCATTGATTTACATAGTAATCAATAGGAAAGCTGCATTGACCGATAAGTACCCGAATTGAAAATCCTTAAAAATCAGGAATCCAAAGCAGTGCCACCTAGTAAACAACTTTGTTTGACCCATCCACAAGAATATATCCATCACATTTCAGCTTAATTTGAGGGACGGTTCTCAGAACAAGTGAAAAATAGCAAAACCATACAAAAAATTCATTAAAAAAATAGAAAAACATTGCAGCACCACCTGGTGAACAAATTGGGAACTAGGTGTCCCTGGAAGTGTCTATGTACAATATCAAAGCAATTGGGTGAGCGGTTTCAGAGGAGAAGAGTTTAAGGTTTGCCCCCCAAAAGAACCAAAAAAAATCATAAAAAATCCAAAAATCAATACAGCGTGACCATTTGAACAAACTTGGTAGAGATCCACCCAAGGCACATCCCCACCAAGTTTGAAGTAAATCTGACCAAAATTATTGAAGTTATAACCATTACAAGAAATTACCATGTTAAACTTTCCTATTAAAACTTTTGTAAAGATTTTTGAAAAAAAAAAATTATAAAAAAATCCAAAATTCGTTGGAACATGACCATTGGTACAAACCTGGTAGACACCCACCCAAGGTACATCCCCACCAAGTTTGAAGTATATCTGGATGACGGTTTTGGGGAAGTCAAAAATGTAAATTAGCATTAGAATGCCCATTGACTTACATGGTAATCAACAGGAAAGGTGCATTTACCGAAAAGTAGCCGAATTGAAAAAATCGTTAACCGCAGCATTCCCACACAGTGAACAACACTGTTTGACCCTTCCACAAAGAAAATACCCACCATGTTTAAGCTTAATCTGAGTGAGTTCTGGCGAATAAGTCGAGAATAGCTATAATACAAAAAAAAAAAAAAAAAATCATAAAAAATTAGAAAAAATTTGCAGGGCCACCTGGTGAACAAATTACGAACAAGGAGTACCTAGGTGTCTTCCTGTGTGATATCAAAGTAATTGGGTAAGTGGTTTTGGAGAAGAAATTTTTTTAAGATTTTTCGAAAAAAAGGAACAAAAACATTCATTAAAAATCAAAAATCCCTGGAGCATGACCATTTGAACAGACTTGGTAGAAAAACTCACCCTAGGTACATTGCCACCAAGTTTAAAGTTAATCTGGATGACGGTTTTTTTGGAGAAGTCGAAAATGTGAATTAGCATTAGAATGCTCATTGACTTCCATAGTATAATCAATAGGAAAGCTGCATTGACTGATAAGTACCTGAATTGAAAAAAATCGTTAAAAATCAGGAATCCACAGCATTCCCACATAGCGAACAAATTTGTTTGACCCTTCTACAAGGAACATATCCACCATGTTTCAGCTTAATCTGAGTGATGGTTCTGGAGAAGTCGAAAATAGCTATAACACAAAAAAAAATTCATAAAAAAATTGAAAAAAATTGCAGCACCACTTGGTGAACAAATTAAGAACCAGGAGTCCCAGGGAGTGTTCCTGTGTGATATCAAAGCAATTGGGTGAGCGGTTTCAGAGAAGAAGATTTTTTAAGATTTGCCCAGAAAAGAACAAAAAAATTCATTAAAAATCCAAAAATCACTGGAGGATGACCATTTGAAAAAAACTAGGTACACACCCACCCAAGGCACATCCCCACCAAGTTTGTAGGGGATATGGCTGACGGTTTCGGAGAAGAAGTCGAAAATGTGAGTTGTTGATGAACGACAGATGGAGGACCATAATGTAAGCTCAGCTGACTGACAAGTCAGCTGAGCTAAAAAAGAAAAAGAAAACAGAGAAATGGGAACACTCTGCAAATCAAAAAAGATGTTCAGTGCATGTCTTTCTATAGCAACAGTTCCTCCAGCTACCCATTCTATGCCAAATGCAAACTGTTGGAAAGGCATGTACACAACTGTGCAAATTCAAATATGCAGCGTCCACTTCACACAGATTTTCTGCTCTCCGTGTAGAAATCAACTGTGACAAGGTGCAGTGCAACATAAGAGGCTTCAGGCATATGCCTTAGTATAATGTAACTTTCCGCGGCTAAAGTTCCCTTCTTCAATGCACAGATTTCTTGGCTGTCTTCTGCAATAGCACACTAAATAATGTTTATTTTACGTGATGAACTCGAGCATGTAACGAACACAAACATCAACCATGCACGGGCAAATCAGTGAGAAACAAGTACAGTAAAGGTCCATTAAAATGACAATTGGTAGGAAGTGTGAGACGGGACACAGGGCATGAATACACAACATTAAAGGTGCATGTGTGCGTGCTGGAACTATACTTTTCCATCATGGGGTTGGTCACCAAAGATAGTAAATATCCATTATCACATAAGTGTACATGTATTTACCTGTCCCCTCCAGGCTCACATAATTGGGTTATGCACCAAGACTTTTATCACTAGAGAACCCAGAGCTCAGAACTCATTTACTTCAGCCAATCAATACAACGGCGTTTTCAATATGAAGATACATGTAGATAATAATATAAATTGATGTGGCTACGGGGACTCCTATTAAGACAAATACATGCCGCTCTCGCAGGAGCTACCTTTTCGCCTTAAACAACTGAAACAATGTAGATGGCAGTTACTTAAACAGTAAATGTCGAAAGAAACTTTAAGATATAATACAATTTACACACACAATGTTGGTAGGAAAATATAATTATTGATTATTTTGACACACATACCAGTTATATATAGTAGAACTATGTTGATAATTATTCAAAAAATTATTTTTAATGAACACCAAAAAGCCTTGTAAACTATCTGCAATTTTGATTTTTTTAAAGTTTGAGCGCTTTCAAAGTAGGTTCTGTGTGGGCATTGTATTTACAACTTATGCAGCGTATTGCTTTTTTCTAAAGTTTTCAATTTATGAAAGTTTAAATCCCCATAGAAGTTTTCCAAAATTAATAAGTGGAAGTATTAGTGAGCTATACATGGTTATTTTAACGTTCAGCGGAAGTTGATGTTTAAGTTCATTTAGAATTGTAATTACCTTTGATATTTTAGTTGAAATTTTAGTAATGTGCCCCTTCCATGAGAACTTATCATCAATTGTAAGCCCTAGAAAGTTGAAAAATGAGAGTTAAGTTATTGGAACATTATTCATTTTGAAGTATGGTTTATTAACTTTTTTATTTGCATGATGAAATATAAATTTTGATTTAATGATGATTCATTAACTTGAAGCCAAACACAAATTTTTCAAAGTTATCTGTTTATAGTTTTGGTAACACCATCAATAGATGAGTTAACATTTAGTGTAGTTCATAAGGTTGTATCATCTGCATACAATATAAAATTAAAGGAAATAGTCCCTACAATCCAAAATTTGCTGGCAACTATACTGTCTATTCGGAGCGCCATCTGGTGGCAAGGGATAGGAACCAGAAAAGCATCTATGTTTTCAAGAGCAATTTACCATTAAAAAAGTTAAGACCGAAAGAAGTCAATATAACAATACATGCAGAGACTTGAAAATCCTGTCCGCTAAAACAACAAATGCATTCAATTTAGACAAATTTGAATCAATTTTCTCCATAAAGGTTGCTGAGTGGTTTGAAAGGACTGTTCCCAAAGAGGTACTCTGCATGACCCAAGTGCCTAAAACATGGATACACTTTGGGGTTTTCGTACTTAGATTAGCTCATAACATCAGCAAATGAGTTCCAGATACAAATAAATTTGACCATGTACTTGAATCCACCTGCTATTTTCTCATGGCACGTCTCAGTGTCGCTTTGGCAATTTGGTGAAAGGGTATCCTGACAATCAATACCAGGCATTGATCTGCTTAAAGACACTGAGTGAATTGCTTATTGTCAGGTTTGATGAAATTGAAGCACAAGAATGCACTGGCTATTCTGGGGATTGCAGGACTACTTTTACACAGAGAGAGAGAGAGAGAGAGAGAGAGAGAGAGAGAGAGAGAGAGAGAGAGAGAGAGAGAGAGAGAGAGAGAGAGAGAGAGAGAGAGAGAGAGAGAGAGAGAGAGAGAGAGAGAGAGAGAGAGAGAGAGAGAGAGAGAGAGAGAGAGAGAGAGAGAGAGAGAGAGAGAGAGAGAGAGAGAGAGAGAGACTGCAATTTTATTCTGCCACTTTGTTTCATATTCCTTTTTCACTCTTAAATATTATTGCTACTATTGGTAAATAAGACCAGATCTACACTGGAAGTTTGTCACCGACAAGACCACATAATTTCTTGTATCCGTGCTGACAAATCTTCACCAAGATGCACACTGGTTTGGCTATAAGCTGTAACATCATGTACCCTTTTCTGCTTAACAATAGCTCTTGCTTCAGTGATGTCCTGTAAGCATTCTGATCCTCAGGCAACTTTCTCTGATTCCATACGGTGAAAAGAATTCTCACAGATATACATGTACAGGTGAAGCACATGTATACATTTTTGGAAAGGCAATGATCTGCATGTAGATAATACACAAAAACTGTGACCTTTTTGGTATAATTCTTGTCAACACAACCGTTCCTTTGATCAGAAATTACCTTGTAATATGCACATAAGAAGGTGGAAATAACTTGCCTTTATTGTAATTACTAGCAACATAAGTGGCTAAAAATGTCCCCATAGATTTCCTTCAATGTTGCTTGCTTTGCAACATCAGGAGTCCATACAGTGGCAACACCACATCCCTGCAATAAAACTGTCTTGCACGACCAATATTGGGCCATCTTTGGGAGAAATGGTCATTCATAGCCAGCTTTTCACTGTGTACGGCAAAGTTCAGTCACTGGGCTAGAATGAGTTAACATTAGCACAGCATAACAGCTGCGAGGATCTTAAAGAGACAAATGACCACTCTGCACGCCACACATCCCCGACATCAAATCTTAATAAATTTACGGAGCCCCTCTCACCAAAGAATGAGATTACAATTAACACTGGTTAAGGCAGCCACGATTACTTGGCCCTCTTGCTGCCAGCTCTACTCATCCCTTTTCCTGTGTTCTCGACAAAAATTCTCTTCAATGACTTTGTGGACCAGTTAGCTGGGTACCACGGGCCCTTGATACATTCTGACTGCAGAAAAAAGAAGAGAAATCCAAAAGTAGCAAATCCAGTATCAGATTTGACAACATAATAGCTGTCGTAATTGCACTGTTTTCCTGGAAGGCAAACGATTTTTAACGACGCCTCAGTTGCAGTGCACAGATAATGCCGTTATTGTGCAAGAGGGTGGCACTAAGAACCTATTATCACAGACATCGCCGAGGCTATCCACGAGGCTACGCTGATAACTGCTTGCGGCTCCCACGTATCTGCTCTTATCGCACACTGATAGGCCTTACCACCATGACCACAGAGCAAACAAATCAGTGCAGCAGCTTCATGTGGCTGAATATAGGCATACACGCCAATGTAACATTCTGTCTCAATCATCATCAAGTAGATTATCTTTTGTGAGACCTGATGTACTGGTGTTTGGGGCAATTTGACAAATGTGAAGCCACATATGACTTGTCACACAAACAAACCGTGCACACTGTATGTATCATCTTTGTTCAAAACTGAACTTGTGTCATAAATAGGTGAAAACAACACCATTTGTGAATTCCTTCAGCCACTTTTGATGCAGGATTCGTTATCAAAAACGTTTTATCAATTTCAAAGAAACAAACAGACATTAAATACAGCTATCATCTTTCTTTCTAGTCATTGAATGATATGCATTATAAATAAAAAATAATGAATAAATAATCCCTGCCCCCTTTTTCATAAAAATATGAATAGTGGCAGGTTGCATTAATATTTAAGTTATAAGTCACCATAAAACCCACAGTTTACCAGCAGATTGGTTTTGGAAATTGAAAAAGGAGCTTCCATACAAAAGATAAATTAATCCAATTTGAACTTCATTAAACTTTTTGCAACTAGTCATAAAACATATTGCAATATCACTTTATCCCTGAGCCCATTGCTGCTACGCCCCATAAATTGTGGATCAGCCTCCCTGGGATGATAAGACGTGGGCTAATGCAACACTGTATCTTATATGTAATCATCTCCAAAACCTTGGAAACAGCTGGAATTCTGTCATATTGTGAAATTAAAAGTTCCCACTTTTCCTGCTCTATACATGTATCATGCACCCCCTCTTTTCATTGTGTGACCTCCGGAGATTTTTCAAGGCCATCCACTGACAACTCCATCCAAGGTCCAAAAAGACCTGTGTAATATGGCACCTGCTGCCTTCCACTCCTTCAGTTCTATTTGTTTTGAGATATCGCCCAGACACCACCTCACTGTCTAGTCGCTTAATCGTTTGACCCTTCCAAACCTGTTGGGGTCATCCACGTTTCGATTGAAATACCGCATCAAAACACCAGTCAGTACATCATGCCAATGCAAACATATTGTGGTGCCTGAATGGAAAATGTCAATAAACGATGCTTATCATGGCTTTACCAGGCAACACCTTAGCTCTGGGCTCACGACAAATATAATTTAATCAGCCACTGGCTATTGTTTCTGCAAAGACTCGTTGTTGTGCATACTTCAAACTTTAAACTGAGACCAAAGGCACTTCAATCAAAGCACTGCATTAACTGACCAGTCCCCCTTGGCATATGGTCCTGCGACCTTAAAAATAAGGTCAAGGTCACCAAAATGCAACCGGGTCAAGAAATGCTATCAGGGTACCAATGGGGGAAATTTAAGGTTCAAGTGGTCAGTAAATCTGGAGATATCAGGTATGCACACAAATAGTGGATTGTTGGAACCACAGACAGAATCACGTACCAGACCACAGATGGGCAACCAAAATGGAAACATAATGCCCCCCCCCCCCATGAAAAAGAAGATAGAAAAAAAGTAAACACACACACACACACACACACACACACACACACACACACACACACACACACACACACACACACACACACATACACACACACACACAAACACACAAATTGGTGGTGTTGCATCTCAGTTGAATATTCCTATTCATGTCATCATTGTTTAAGAAAAACAACATTAATTTTATACGGATTTAAAAATTTTAATCACTGAAGACTTTAATACTGACGGTGTCTGTTCACTTCAGAAGTATATTTTGGTCATATGATCTATGACTGCATGAAGAAAAAAACCGTAAACTGTGCATCCCAGAAGTATATCATACACACGATCACATATCAAACAAGATCTCAGGATATAACTTCTGGTGAACACACGCCGACAACAACAACAAAAAATGGCTTTAAAGCCATTGCTGCCAGAGAAGATACTCCCCATCAAAGTTGATTCTACCACTGTACATGAACATAAGAGGTAGCTAAACTACAACAAAGGAAACAGAAAAAAAAATCTCATCTTGCTTCAAGGTATGTCTTTTGCTAAGTGGCAGAGTCCCACATTTGTCTTGGGAAGAGCTATACACCTGCTGTAGGCCCTATATCACCAGGATCAAAGCGGGGACCAGATTTTCTTTTCACAGTGCCCAACTTTGGCTTTGAATATCTCTTGCAAGCACGACCGATGTATACAAGACAATGTCATTGAAAAAAAAAAAATGTGGCGATTTCACGTTTTACACCGAAAGGAGGAGGCCTATTAAGCCTTTGAAGGCTACAATCTATCTAGCAAGCAGCAGTACTGGTGCTATATCCAACTGATAAGGAGATTGTGAAGTGAGTAATTGTTGCTTTCAGCGTAGAAACACACGCAGGGTACATTGACACAAACATGATCTGACATACAACTCTGAGGCAGCAAGCTTGGCCCCGATGTTTTATTTAACTCATTCCATACCAGTCCCTGACTTTTTCCTATAGTTACCAAGATTTAAGATGAAAATTGTATATTTAAATTCTTCATGAAAAGAGCTTTCATTCAAGTACCAACATGTCTATAGTCCTAAGTCAGTGCCAGAACCACTGACCAAGTCCTGCCACCATAGTATGGAATGAGTTAAATGCTGACAGTGCGTGGAGTGAGCACATGGGGGCAAGATGCAACTGGATGGAAAGAAACATTACAAAACATGCTTAAGTTTATTGACTCAAACTGAGCACTTAATTCAGCAGCCTGTCTACAGGTGGATTGAAGTGAACCAGAAATACATCAGCTTTGGTGTAATCTAAAATTAACCCACAAGACATTTTGGTATTTTGTACAATACAGAAATACTCCCCGCCAGCAGTTCAGACACAACATGAATTTTATATCTTTTCCTATTCCAGTGTGTGGGACACCTGGAATAAACACACAGTCTATGCAGCAGGCAAAATAGGCGCCACATAAGCACCAAAAAAAGGCTATACATGTTGCTTATACTGGTACCGTATTCATGCTATTAACTCATCCCACACCAGTCCCTGATATTTCGGTATATTTACCTAGATTTAAGACGACAATTGCATATTTAAATTCTTCATAAAAAGAGCTTTCATTCAAGTACCAACGTGTCTATACTCTTAAGTCAGTGCCAGAACCACTGACCAACGCCTGTGACCATGGTATGGAATGAGTTAAGGGCACACCTCCATTATTCTTTTCTGATAAGAAACTTTGATTTTCATTGGTAGAAGAATACTTTCATTCTTATTTCTGACCCATCGCCCATTTCTCGGCTGTCTTATATAATTTACTTGTCTTACGGGCACTGTGCGCTTATTGGAATGACTGTGGTAAGCTTTTGCATCTCTGCATTAAGGTGCAAAATGTATTTAACGCTATTATAGCATGAATAACTCAGGTCCCGGCATACAATCATATTTCGAAAACACCCAGGAATTCTAAGTTTGACAATAACAGTATTGATTTACAAAAAAAAAAAAAAAAATATCCTCTGGCTAATTGCATAATTGATCATCAAAAAGTATGCTTAATCTAGTATAGTGTACTAGAGGTTTCTGGCACCAATTAATGAACTGGATCACAAATTTCATAATCTGTGTGCCCAGAAGTCTATTGGATGAGCTAGGTCATCCTCATGATCCTGTTAATGACTTTTCATGGGGAAAAAAATCCCAGTGAGCAGCTGCAAAGCAGGCATGCACAAGGCTGTATCTGTGAGCACTTAATTTTTGCTCCCAACTGCGGTAATACATTCATAAAGAACTTAGAAACAGCCCACACGGGAAAAAAACTGTTTTGATCATTATCTGATGCAGAATATACAGATTAGTAAACACGCTTTGAATTACAAGGACTATAACAGAAAATCAATAAAAAGAGAAAGAAAAAGTAGAAAAGTGTCCACAGGACACAGATGTGCCAGTCATTATCTATATAGCAACTTGATAACAGCATGAGACACCCTTTTCATTGAAATTGAACAAACCTTGCCTGGGCCTCTGTACATTGTAGTATTAGGCCAATGGAAACCTTTCCTGCTTTCAACTGCTGATGCTGTTTCTCATTCCTTTAACTGTCTGTAATTTACTATCTCGCTATCCTAAAGAGAACTGGACATGGGGTGGACAATGGTCACTTCCACTAAATCCAGGGCATTGTACAGAGACAGAACAAACGAAACCCCAGGAACACTTTACAGAAAACCAGGTTAGCACTGGGACTTTGAATCTGATACATGTAGCCATAATTCCTCGGTTTTTTTTTTTGGTTTTTTTTTTCCAGAAAACATCTACACCGACTTGGAACCTGTAAAATTTCTGCACAAAATGTAGAATTTGGGGGAAATTCTAGCAGCCATTTGCCACTTTTAATCGCTATTTTGAAGTTTTAGTAGCATTTGGCTTTTTTATCTACTGCTATAGCTAACATACAGGAGGCCAAACGAGGCCAAAGGAGGCCAAAGGAGGCCAAAGGAGGCCATCCAAACAGGCTGATGTCAGCATTATACCATGCCTTTGTTTTCTCAAGGGATATATATGTCACCTGCTAACACATATATCCCTGCTTTAAATTTCTATGGCTAAATTTCAACACAGGACTGATTTGCTTTGGTGAATGCATTTTAAAATGCATTTATATTCATGAAAACAAAGAAGGCATGGTATAAAAAGGATACATCCCTTGTTCTCGTGATTTATCTAAGCTTCGCTCCGGGATTTAAAAAAGCAGGATACCAGATAAATCCCTTGAACTTGGGATGTATCGTCTTCTTTTATACATCCCATGCATCTAGCATACAATCTGTTGGAGCAGATCACACAATATTATAAGAGTTTAGACCCCACATGCATAAGAATATTTGTGTTCTGATTCTCTAGTATGTCCCCTGAGTGTATTTCCACTGGTCCATCCTGGTTAACCTTATGCCTGATCTCTTAACCCTTTCCCCTTAAAGTGGCCAAAACCAGCTGCTGGTCAAACCTTGCCTGCTTCAGTGCTTTCACCTCATTCCAACAGTAACGAAAACCAGAAATGTGTCCAAAGGACACGGATGCCCCCACGTCATTACTCGCAGGAGCATCGGAGAGAGAGCATGTAGTTGGTGTATATGGTGTAATACTTGAAACATATTGTGAAATCTTCAGATGGATAATTATTTAATAATTATACACATATAACTTACATGACACTTGCATCTTCAAAATTGACAATTTGTTTTTGACAATATTAATATTACCCATTAACATGTAAACCAATATGCCAATACATACAAAATCAAAACAAATTAATGATACCCACTTACAATTATTGAATGCTATTCCTAGCAAATTTCATGGCTATACCTGATATACTTTATGAGCTGCACATGTCACAAGTTTGACAAGAACCAGTACTCACTTTTCTGGAATTGTCATTTTCATTAAGATAATTAATGATATCAACAAAAGATAATTAAGCCCAGAGACAAAAAAAAAAAAAAAAAACCATGGGGCACATCTTTACATATTGATTAATGTTCCTATCAAGTTTCAAACCTGTACCTCAAACATTCTGTGAAATACACATGACACAAGTTTGACACGAACCAACTTTTCACGGAATAGACATTTTCAAAAAGTTAATAAATGAAAAATGAACATACATTTATTAACTTAAGAGACAAAAAGCCCCAGGTGCACATCTTCATATGTTGATTAATTATTCTATCAGGTTCCATAGCTGTAGGTCTATATAAAAAACTTCTTGGGATATGTGTGATACAAATCTGACAAGCGTAACATCAAATCAACATTTTCATTAATTAATGATTAATTAATGTGGGATAATGAATCCAAGAGACAAACAAAACCCCAGGTGCACATCTTTTATTTGTTGATTTATGTTCCCACCAAGTTTCATCGGAAAAACCAAAACCCCGGGTGCACGCTTTCATTCATTGATAGCTGTTTCCACAAAGTTTCATGGTTGAACCTCAAATACTTTTTGAGATACATGCGACACACACATGACAAGTCTAATGTCGAATCAACACTTTCCCTAAGTTAACTAATTAGTAATTAACAAAATATAATGAATCCAAGAGAGAAACAAAACCCCAGGTGCACACCTTCACATATTGATAGATGTTTCCACAAAGTTTCATGGTTGAAGCTCAACTACCTTTTGAGATACATGCGACATAAATGTGACAAGTCTAAAGTCGAAGCAACATTTTCCCTAAGTTAATGAATGATTCAAAATTAAGACTGTATAATCAACCCAAGAGACAAACAAAACCCCAGGTGGAAGTCTTCATATATTGATAGTTGTTTCCACAAAGTTTCATAGTTGTACCTCGAATGCTTTTGGAGACATGCACGACACAAATGTAACAAATTTAATGTCGGATGGACGGACGGACAGACAAGGGCATAAATACAATTTGACTGACTATTATCAGACCTATCAAGGTCACATGTCCCAGGTCAAGAGATTTCCTTGGCATGGCTTGGGCACTAGATGCCTATCCCATGGCAAGGCAGCTGCTTACTCAGCCTTACTTCATGGCAGAAAGGGTTAATTAATAACAAGTTTAAAATCCATAGGACCCATGTTTTGCCCACTGCCACCTTTTTTTCAATATTTTTTTTTCCGTGACCATGAAAATAGATCTAATGCTCAAAGTCACCTGTAATACAACTACTTGCCCCTGGGGGTCATTGGATGCTTCCAATCACAACATAATCACTGAGTGTGCAAGGATATTACAGCATGTGAACATCTGCCGATCCTGTGACCTGGAATATATGTCAAGGTCATGCCAAATAACACAAATATTTTGCCGGATATATGTACAAATGACTGAAGTGAGCACATGTTGAGATGCTGAAGGATCATGTTCGGCCAAAAGTACATCTGCAGAAAGTCAGTGCAGGCCCATAATTCCAGTCTACTGACATAAAAATGAGATTGTTAATTTGAAAGAACAGAAAACGGCAAAATGGTAACAGAAAAGGAGCATCTCTGTACCGGTTAAATGGAAGCTGAAATTTGAAAACTGTCAATTTTATTCTGGCATCCAATATACAAGATGACATGAAACAAGTGACACAAGTTAGATCCTGTGATTTGTATGTACATGTATGTGACAGTCATGGCCACCCATATCATCACAAAGTCTGTACTGATTCTGTAAATTGCCTTATTTTTGCATGTTTCAAGTTTCCCAGTTTTTTTTTTATTTTTGACATTTTCCTGTAGTTTTAATTTCATTACGTTGGAAATAATTCCTATTCAAACAGTGTTAAAATACTATTTCACTATGTTTTTATTTCACAGTTTTGTGCAATCAGCGAAATTACAGCAACTTGCAATACTCTAAACGTGAAAAAAAAGAGAGAGAGAAAAGAAAAATGCCAACAGTTCACTAGCAGATTAAAATGTCCCAATGTAGTTCATTCTTTTTAGCATGTACAAGTAAAATTAGTCGCAAGCTATTTAGTGTAAATGAAAACAATCAGAGAAGAAACCTATCTTGCAGCAACAGGACTTTAGTAGGGCATTTTTCCCCACTGTATGGAACTTTGCCTTCATCTTTCAACTTAGTTTCCAAGTGACAGGTAAAAATGAATGAATGTTTGCAAGGCTGTAGTTTCAATGGCCAGGTACCAATATCTGCAGTTTTCCAGCTTTGCCACCAGGTGGCAACCACTACTTCCAGGTAGTTCAGTCTTGTAGTTTCCATTAAAAGATGGGAGATATCCCAGGGTGTTTTCAACATCATAATATCACCACAGCTGGTAAAAACATGTTGTTAAGCAAACAGGCGAAAGTTGGTTGGAAGAAAGAAAATGCTGTGTATCAGGTGTTGACAGCCACTCATGTTAACTATCCCCTCTTGTTAACTCATGATCTCCACATAAACAACTTTAATAACCACACATTTATGTGGAACAAAACGAGAATTGCTCATTCAAGTTCCTCATTAAAAGAACTTTCATTCAGGTACCAGAAGCCATAGCCTATGCCCCTACATGTATGGTAAATGCTCTTCTTTTCATGAGTATAAATTTCCATGTTTTTGGTTTTTTACTCCAGGCATTTTACTGAAGTTTTAATTTCACTATCTAAGAAAAGTTTCCTATCAAACCTCTTTGTTTTGTTTTGTTTGTTATTGTCTTTCTTTTTTTAAATGGTTTATCTCATCGATGAAATCAGCTAAATTAAATCACTACAGTGAAAATATGCAAATTTACAGTATTTTGGCTTCAAGGGCCTGCAAATGCAGTCACTTCCAGACAATGTAAAAACTGAAGGCATTTTACATTTTACCTAACTATAATGGAATGACTCCAAGGGATTAAAACATGCACATCCTTTTCCATTTCTTTCGCTTGACCGTACAGTGGGCTTCCAGGAAAAATTTGCTTCCCCGGATCTCTTTAGCCCACACATTCTTGCATCGAGTAACCTCGCTCAGTTCCGGTGACAGCCTGTCCTTATTTGAAGGGCTTTCTGATTCACTTTTTTAAAAAAAAAAAAACACTTTGACAATGACAACAATGTCATCGTGGTGATGGTTCTGTACGCGTGTAATCACGTTATCACGTATGCTTGTGAATGATAAAAGTTACCCATGCATACATACAAAGAGAGTTTAGCAATTTTCCTCCCTGCCTCATGAATTCCAACGAAATCAGACACAATTTGAAACTTACCCATCACAACATCTGCCCTGTCTCACATGCTTATGTGTATCCTTTTACTCAAAATATTTTCTCTCAAGTATAATTGGAGTAGATTTTGTCACAAATTAAAATTGATTATCTTTATATTTAATACTATAAGTCATTAATAATGATTGTCCAAAATTGGCAGAATATTTTTCAGCATTCTATCATTTAAAATCTTAGTTTTAACTAATATCTGTCAATCCTGTTTATTTACAGCATGGATAAATGACCATACACGCACGTCTAGATTTCTACGTTAGCATTTTGTGTGCAATCAGTTCAAAAACACGAAAGCACACATTTTGATTCTCTTAACTCATTCCACCCTGATGACGCTTTTTCCCGCTAATATCTAAATGTCGTCTGCTAATTGTATTTTACTAATTTAGTGATTATTTTTCAATATTTTGGATGAAACTTGCATGGAATATCATTCCAAATTATATGCCCACGGTCAACAGCTTTCCTTGGCGCGCTCTGGGCGCATTGCGCCCAGAGCGCGCCAAGGAAAGCTGTTGACTCAGTCTTCTATCAGGGTGGAATGAGTTAGAAGGATCAAATGAGCTCTGTCCGATCTCCTAAAACTGTTTTTTCTAAAACAGGTTATGATAATTAACAACCAGTACGTACATGAACAGAACAATATTGCTTCCCCATAAACAAATATTGGTTACCTATACATTTTTACATATCTTTAATACGATAACAAACACATGAGCTCCGTCCTGTCTCCTAAAACTGTTTTTTCTAAAACAGGTTTTGACAATTAACAACCAGTATGTACATGAACAGAACAATATTGCTTCCCCATAAACAAATATTGGCTACCTATACATTTTTACATATCTTTAACTCCAACAACATTTGATATCAGTGTCAATTTTGACATATCAAGGAGAAACTCCAACAACACCAGTGTTCCTTGTCCATTTTTTACATATAAGGCCAAAAAAAAAGTCTGTGTTTGGGGTTTCCCTACCGACCCTTGCCCAAACCCCCCTACCCTAAAACTTGTTATTGATTTTCAAAAAAAAAATATATATATAGGCAGATTTTCTTCATGAAATGCACAATTTATCCATTTTCTTCTGTTTTCAGAGCAAAAATTTTGAAAAAAAAAAAAAAGCTACTTACCTACCCTATTTATTTTTGGCATGTAACCTCAAACACACTATTTATTTTCTTTGGCCTAAGGTTAAAAAAACCCCAAAACAGTGGTTACAACATGCTATCAGGTGAAAAACTCCAACAACACTTGGTTCCTGTACATATCAACCTATCATCAGGTGACAACACCATTCCACGAGGCAAAATATAACAGGATTTGCATCCCACCTTGCAAATCAAAATGAAAAGTTTCCTCACCGCTTTTTTCCTGGAAACTGCACGCAGTGCATACTATTTCTGGTAAGGAAAATGTACAGAGAGAGAATAAAACACAATGAAAAACAGGAAAAGGAAATTGCCTGGGCCTTGATTCCACCAGAAACGGTTTCTCGGCTTCTGGAACAGTCTATACAATATGTGCTTTGCAAGGTACCTTTGAATTTCTAGCAGTTGTATGTCATACCAATGGCTACATCATTACCCTTTTGGACAAAAGTAACTAACCTTTACCTCATGAATTAGGACTCGGTCAACAGCACCAAGTGCCCAACCCATGCCAAGGAAAGCTGTTGACCTGGGTTATCTTGATAATTCTACAAATTCTCAAATTGTTTTTCATCACTGTTGAAATTATTTGAAAACATTTAAGCAGACCACATTTGACCACCAGCCAGTTTTGGCCAGTTTGAGGGGGGAAGTGTTAATATTTTGTGCCATCAGGTAATGGAACAATAAATAATGTTGTAATCAATTTGTAAAATAAATTCATATCGTATATATAAAACGTGCAACTTCAAATCCTCTAAATAAGAAATTATTGCAACTTGCTACTCAAAAGAGAGTGACAGAAATAAAGCTGGTCTGGTATAAGATCATGTCACCAAAGTATAGCTTCTACCCTCTATAATACGAGTGATGGTATCTGCCATGATAGACAGCTTTGAGGATACTTTGTACCTCCCATGAAAGAAGAGTTTCAAGAGACTAGGAGTGTGCTCTTTTCGTAAAGAATCTGACTACTTCCAAGTTAGTTATGCATGAGAACTGGCTCCAGAATTGCTCACGAATATAAAGATGAGTCTTTTGAAAATATTATCAATTGCTCGTAACTTACAGAATATTAAAACAATCATAAAAACATCACAATAGCCAGCAGTACCTTAAAAGACCTTGGCGGAAGCTCTTTCCATTGTTAAGTTATCATGGTGACACTGAACATGGCACACAACTGATATACTTGATCCCAGTGACCTTGAAACAGTTCAAGGTCACCCATATGCAATGTTTATTTAGCACTCCACAAGAGGAGCCCACACACCAAATTGAGTTGGGGTCACCGTGGCTTTCTGTTCTTAACTTATACTAATGACATTGAATAGGGCATGAAATTGACAAGTTGACTCAGTGACCTTAAAACAAGGTCCATGACTCACAAGCAATCTTATCTGAGCACTCCATGAGGTTGAGATACAAATACAGATGTACACCAAATTTGGTTGCAATTGGTTTCACCTTTCTTGATCAGTTGGAATCCATTGTGGGTGGATGGATGGATGGATGGATGGATGGATGGATGGATGGATGGATGGATGGATGGATAGACAGATAGACAACATTATGACAAAATCACCCTTCGGCCAAAAATGGCTGATAGTTAAAAATGTAAGACCAATACAATGTGGGATTAATGGCCGTTCCTTGCGTTCTGTACAGATTCTTGTACAAGCTTAGTGTGCTGTACTGCATGGGCCCATTTATTCTTCTCCAAAGAAAGTGCATCGGCCCTGTTCCCACCTTGAATTCAAATAGAGTACATGTCTGAGCGAACAGCTTTCCTTGACATGGTTTTGCAGGGATGCCCTGGTCATACCAAGGAAACCTGTTAGCCTGGTGCCTGTTATCTGGATGGGACTCACCAGAATCTACAACGCTCATACAACTTATTTATCATTACTTTAGTAATTAGCCAAAACCGTGGAAACAGACCACACTTCAGCGCCAGCAGGTTTCGGCCCGTGTAAGGGGCAAGGGTAAACACAACCTTCTCAAAAATCCCCATGAAAAGAACAAGTGGGGCGTAAGAAGCCCAGTTATACTGCTTTGACAAACTTTCCCGAGAAAGAAATCAAGTGGAAGTTGGCTGTTGTTAACTCCACATTACACCTCCTTCATGCACAGTCCCCTTCACTTTACCTTCATCATCCTGTCTAGTTGCTGCCTTGTAACAAAACGACTCAAGAACATACATATAAATTACCAGAGTACGGTATATCCGAGGTAGTTCTTAAAACTTGCATGAAACTGAATTCAATCACCTCCAACAGAAAAACCCTCTAACATTAGGCAACATGACCTTTTTGACATCTACAAGTTTAATAGGGACTTCAGAGGATCCTGGAAGAACGATCAAGTTTTGATAGATGGAAACCAGTAAGTTGAGCTAAGCCAGATTTATTGGATGGCCAGCATTGGAGTCTAACAAAGCATATATACGCCAACAGCAAACCTATCAATGTGGAGTCCACAGGCGCAGTTTACAATGTCCTGACACAATCTGATTTTACCATTTCTACCAATCTTTTTGCATTGCAACTTTCTCAGAGGATTACTGATACCACTATATCTTACTTTCCTTTGAATATTTTATCACCCTTTCCATTTGCTGTGATTTCTAATACATTTGTAGGACCAGATCAAACAGTGAGTGGGTGGTTAATAAATTTCTTTTTGATTCTTTTATCACAGGATATTCTGCATTGACATGTCCATGGTTTTCCATAAGATCACTGCTTTAAGCTAAGTGAACTTCTGGGATTTAAGTAGACAGACCCAAAACAAATTTCAGGAAAATGCAGAACATATGCGCTTAAATCATCTTGATTACCAGTTTTATCAGACATTAGAAGGCATGCATACAATGTCACCCTGTGCACTATAAAAGTGACCAGGTAACTTTAATGATGATATCTTCTCGTTTTATTGTACCTTTTTTCCCCAATTCCATTTCAAGGAACATCAGCGCAACTTTTTTCTGATTTCCAGTTTGATTTCCTCTGCACCCCAACAAATTTCTTTATAAGTGAATTATTTCTCAGCAGAGCCTGCTGTGAAAATTCTGAGTGTACACAGTATTTTTGCAATATTGGCTGCAACTGGACGCCCATAATTTTGCAATTTCTGCACAGATATTAATCACCCACATCTATTCTGTAGGTACGTGTTCAGGCATTACAGTGCTTTATACGGTGATTTCCACCATGCGAAGCCGCTGGTCTGCAAAGACAAGGAGGTAACTCCACAGGTCCTAGGCATGAAGTGACATGGCCACTTTTGGCCATGTCCCGAGGGGAATGTGACAGTACAGCTTTGACTCAATATAGTCCCCTAGGTGTCCTGATGGTCTGTTTAATATAAGGAGACAGCTCAAGCAGGACAGGGTTCTTGTGTCAGAGTGAAAAAGAAGCCACAGCACGTATTAAGGCCCAGAGTGCTGTGGTATCCATTCATACACAAGAACCACCAACCACAAGTTGTGCATCCCTTTAACTCTATGCTGTTTGTACATGTCCAGCTGCCACAAATATTGAACATATGGAATGGTAATAACTGAAATCCGTGACAAATAAAGCATTGGTAGGAACAATGGAAGGATGGGTTACATATGTGACACACACACACATACAGACATACATGTACATGGACATACTTACATACATACATGTACATACGTACGTACATACATACCTACATATTTTGAAAGGGTGTCTTAGTTGGCATGCATATGGTTACAAATCTTCTTTGAGACCCTCCAGATATCACATACAGTATGCAGTCAAAACAATCAAAATGTAGGATTACAAAATCTGAAATGCAGAAATAAACAGTTCAGGAAAATTTTCCATTAAGTGGAGTGACCAAATGTTTCCTACAGTTACTTATTACACAAAGGCAAAGAAACCGAGTGTTGAATATCCCTGGGGATGTTATTCAATACCGCTGCATCACTGGAACCCATTCTTTTCATATGGCATGTCCTGAGCGACTTTCACCCTTTCCCCCTTAAACTGGCCAAAGCCAGTTGGTGGTCAAATGTCATCGTCTACTTCAGCGTTTTCATCTAATCTCAAAAGTAATCCAAAGCAATTTAACTGAGAATTGTAGATACCAGAGACCTATCAAGATAACAAGACCCAGGTTGACAGCTTTCCTTGGTCTTGGTTGCACACTAAGTGCCGAATCCATGCCAAGGAAAGCTGTTGACTCAGTTTTAACTACACGGGGAATGTGTTAACTGTATAGAATTCCTTCATATCCACAAGCATATCTGTTACATTATAAGCTCAAAGTGCCATATTATGAAATGATTCCTCCATGAGCACTGCTTTCTCAACAATTACCTTTTCTACTGGCGTCAATCTGTTCAGTTTGCTAATCAAGTTCTTCTAGTGTTGAAAACAGTTCACTTCTTTGAACAGATAAACAGCTGCTTTTAATAGGCAGATGCAACACTTTCTCTGACAAAGACCTGTTACAGTTGCCCCATATTCTGCAACAATCATCTATATCTGGGGGCAAGTGTTGACAATTAATTAATAGGCAGATGCAACACTTTCTCTGACAAAGACCTGTTACAGTTGCCCCATATTCTGCAACAATCATCTATATCTGGGGGCAAGTGTTGACAATTTTCATACATGAAATGGCAAATTATATATCTTCCCAATTACATTCTGAGAGATGACTATCCTAATTGGCAACATGCACGTCCCATAGCAAAACCTTGTCAATGCAGACCCCCCCCCCCCCCCAAAAAAATGTGTTCATTTACATTTTATAACAATTTTTTCCTGAAATAGAAACTCAACTTGTCACAACTTTTACCTGTAGGCCTACATACCTGAGGCCCATGGATATGTTAAGCAAATTTATGTTAACTTACGTGCACTACCAGCACTGTAAACTCTGCAAGTCCTACTGCCAATGCATAGGCATGTAACTTTTTCCCCGTGAAAATTACCATGAATAATCCATCTTCATAACTCCTTCACCCCCAACTTCAACAAAGGTAGCTTTGCTTTTAAGTGACATGTAGCATCGCTAAATTCGTATTCTATGTAATTAGGCCTGGCATTCATGTACTGGCGTGCCTTGTAGTCGTCGTAGGGAATGTAAGAATCGTCCAGGTCAACAGCTTTGCTCGGCACACTTGGGGGGCAACGTGCCCAAAACACACCCAAGGAAAGCTGCTGACTCAGTAGTCAAAACTTGGCATTGAAAGAGTTAAATATTGTCGGCTTGCTTTTTTTTTCTCATCAAGAATAACATGCACTAGGTCAACAGCTCTCCGATGCACTCTGAAGGCATTGCGCCCAAAGGGACCAAGGAAAGCTATTGACTCAGTTGTACTCTGATCAGGGATAGGTTAAGAAAAGTACCTGCACCATAATGTCAGTTCACATGTAACAAAACCATGACTGTATATTTTACAACATCGATACATCATGAGACACTTCCTGTATTAAACTCCGAGACTAAAAACACTCTCACAGAGTCCCTGAAAGACAGATTAGGACATTTCCTTGCATGATGACATACATTTAGACGATTGACAAATGCATAACCAACTGCATGATCAATGTGGACACACACATGACCCTCACGTTTGTGATTTCCTGGTATTATCGATCATCGGTAACCTCTCAACATTCACTCTCATGTAAGCATACACAGGGACATGTGCTCCGAACATTCAACACATGTCACGGTGCCCACACAAGCTACTTGATCAATGCACTATGGCTCTGCTCATTGCTGATATAGACATGTTCCTTAACACCTTGCACATACACGTATGGATGCTCACACCTCTCTCTGTACCAGTACAATGAGCTATTCAGGCAGGGGTAACTCAAAATCATCCCTCTCTGATTTTTCAATGTTCTGTACTTTCATACCTACATCATATAAATACATCTGTTCTAGGTATTATGATGCTGTGTTGTCCTTGTTTATAATTTAAAGTATTTTACAGAAAAAAAAATAAGTTTCTAGTCAGACCAGACATTGTGTATCATTAAACTTTCCTGAAGGAATATACCTTATAACCTGCTACTGATATATCTTATAATCTCCTACCTATATACCTTATAACCTTGTGCTGATATACCTTATAATATCCTACTGATATACCTTATAATCTCCTGCTGATAAACCTTATAACCTCCCACTGCTAGACCTTATAATCTCCTGCTGATAAACCTTATAACCTCCCACTGCTAGACTTTATAATCTCCTACTGATAAACCTTATAACCTCCTGCTGATATACCTTATGATCTCTGCTCATACTTTATGATCGCTTACTGATATACCTTGCAATATACTGATATACCTTCAAACCTCCTGCTGATACAGCCTACTGATATACCTTATAACCTCCTGCTGATAAAACCTACTGATATACCTTATAACCTCCTGCTGATACAACCTACTGATATACCTTATAACCTCCTGCTGATACAACCTACTGACATACCTTATAACCTCCTGCTGATAAAACCTACTGATATACCTTTTAACCTCCTGCTGATATAACCTACTGATATACCTTTTAACCTTCTGCTAATAATACTTTATAATCTCCTACTGATATACCTTATAGTCTTATACTGGTATATCTTATAACCTCCCGCTGATATGTCTGAAGATCTCTACACATATACCCTATGATATCCTAATGACATACCTTATAATATCATACTGATATAACTTATAATCTCCTACTTATAGACCTTATGATTGACATTTTTTTTTAACAAAATGTGTACAATGATAATTAGCCATGTGCTACCTGCTACACATGAATGGACTTGAACCAACACGGTATCAAGTCGGTTTAACAGTCTTCCAAACGTAAAGACAATAGATTTTACGTCAGGCCCGCACTGTCAGGTAGTGTGTTACCTGCGCCTATAAATACCGGGGTAAAAACTAACGCAGCAATCTTTGGTAGTCTCTGAAGAGCCCAGGATGGGCAGAACCAGCCAGACTCTCCTGAGCCAAAGTCTACCATTGTTTTAAAGTAAAACACACCACAGCACCACAGTTGGGCATCGTTGCCACCATGGCCTTAATGTCCAGTTTTTACACTTCTCTTATAATTGCCTACTGATATAACTTACAACCTCCCACTGATATCCTTATAACCTCTTGTTGATACATTTTATAATCTCCTAATGATATATCTTATAACCTCATGCTGATGTTTTATAATCTCCCACTGATATACCTTATAACCTCCTGCTGATGTCTTATAGTCTCCTACTGATATATGTTATAACCTCCTGCTGATGTCTTATAGTCTCCTACTGATATACCTTATAACCTCCTGCTGATGTCTTATAGTCTCCTACTGATATACCTTATAACCTCCTGCTGATGTCTTATAGTCTCCTACTGATATATGTTATAACCTCCTGCTGATGTCTTATAGTCTCCTACTGATATACCTTATAACCTCCTGCTGATGTCTTATAATCTCCTACTGATATACCTTACAACCTCCTGCTGATATCCCTTATTATCCCCAACTGAGATACCTTATAATCTAGTGATATACTTTATAACATCTGTTGATATTTCTCATAATCTACTGATACAATGTTTAATCTACAGACACCTTACAATCTCCTATTGATTTACCTCACGATCTCCTACTGAGACACCTTATAATCTCTAACTGATATACTGCAATTCACATGTTTGTTGCCGTCTTGTTAATTACAATAAGTAATGAACATGTACCTCCTTCATCGGGGGATTCCTATAATTTTGCCAATATAGGTGATTTTGAAGTGGGATATTACTTCTATCTACGGTCTGTATTTGTCAAGGTAACCAACAATGAAGACACAACTGCCATTAAGTTGCTGCACCCAACTGTCATATATTAAGTCATATATTAAGTTCCTGTTATAATGGCATGGTGAGGCCCCATCAGCCAATCAAGAAACCATACCAGTCGCCAATCATGATGGTGTGCATTATGCAGGGGCCCTGTGACCAATGATGAAGGCATACATTGTGGACAGCGGCTGTAGCCAATCATGATGGCTTATCTTAGAGCTGCTGTGGCCAATCATAGAGGCATACCAGTAGCCAATCATGAGGGCATAGCGGGTATGTGATGTAAACTCTCTCTAGCCAATCATCATCATGTATATGCAGTCAATCATCATGATCATGGCTATTATATTAAAGTGAAAACTCATTATAATGACACTATTTGTTCCCGTAGAAATGAGTTGGATAACAGAATATGTCAGATAAATGAATCAAATAACAAAGACAACAAACTTTTGCTATTCAAAACTTGTGCCATTATAATGAATAACTCGGACATCTAACTGTCGTTATTATGAGGTTTCACTGTACATGTACATGGTTCCTTCTTTCTTTTCTTTTTTGTCAGTTTACTTTTAAATGTTTTTTTCAACCTACAAACATGAAAATTTAACATCTTTGCATCATAATATCATTGTTAGCACTGATGATGATTTCTTTACTTCAAGACAATTTCTGAAACAATGCTAAGCAGCTCATTGTTGTAACAAAAAATTTCCTCATTCAACCCTGTCAAAACTAAAGCTTAATGCCAGACAAAAATCCACTTCAGTTATTCTACATTCCCAGATCCTCCACAAAGACTAATGGAAGGCTTCAGCTTTAATTGTTCGCTCACATTAAGGTCAGGTTCCAAGCATCCAATTTGTTATTTTTGGCTCGTAAAAGTAGCTGTCCTTGAATATGATAACTGAAGGCATACAGACTGCTCGAGCCATCAATGTCTTGCTTGAACCAAGGGCTGGAAACCACATCACTGTCATCTGAAACTTCTGCCTCCAAGCCAAAAAAAAGTTGCAGTAATTTCAATGGGGAAGGGGGTCTGCGCACCCTTTAAATTGTCCATCCCACTTCTAATTCCCCTGGGTCTATGCTATACGAGTCCCATGATCATTCCAACAGGCATCAAATTTCGTGTGGTCTCACAAGACCACATGTAATTTTGCCTATAATTGACCAAGTATTTTCTCTGTTTCAAATAAGGGTAATGATTTCTTTTGCACTTTTTCATGTGAATAATAGGTCTGCCCAATACAAAATGTAATACGTGACTTGTGTTTGTGTACTTAAGATGATTACAACATGTATCTACTTACAAACTTTAACTCTTGTACACTGTATGTGCACAGATAATCCCTTCAGACAACAAGTCTTACTTTACATATACTTATAAATACTCTTAATAATTCAGCTGTTGGCACCATTAAGTGCGTTGTAATGGCTTAATACCCCAGAGTACATGTATAACTTTCACACTTCTAATGCACCCATGAAGTGTGTGAAAATTAAGTGTCATACAGAAATATTAACTCCTTTAAATCATCTCTATAAATTCTGATGTGAAAATCTAAACCCACGTGAAAAAAATTACAACACACGGCTGAGATGGACTGCATTATGCCTAAATTAAATAGAAAGCCTGAAAGGCCAATTAAGTATCTGTCATCTTAATACAGTGGAAATTTCACTTCCTTGGTGAACTGATGATGAGCCATTGGCTGAACAGACAAAGACGCATTACAAGCTCCTGACCTTCACAAACACTTCTGTAACAGCCCATCATCAGTGAATTTGTCATCTGCAGGCAACAGTAATTTAGGACAGATATTTTTATTGATCCATTTATTTACCCAAGATAAAAAAAGAAAAACAAAAAAATAATCCATCCAATAGTGAAGCTGTTCTTCAAGTACTGTGACCGCACAGCAGACCCAGTTTCCACGGTGATAACTGAAAATAATTTCAGTGTTTCACATAAATAAAGAAAGTGTGCAGGTCACATGCCAACCAAGGCAGGGTAATTGACCTACTTTGTATCTCGCCTAGGTTAATACCCTTAAAAAAGGCAGGAAACTTAAAAAAAGGAGCATCATAATGTGCCCTGCTATTTTTTGCCTGGTGAGATACTGAATGTATTCTGCCTGTACTATCTTTTCTGGCAAACTATTCACGCCAGCTTCACAATTAAATATTCATAGGTTGAGAGTAAAAGATGTATAAAATCCATTTGCGAAACAGCCTAGTGAAAAGTGTACACGAAAAAATTGTTGAAAATAATAGAAGTTGTATGGTCTATTTAATGTGCGGTTAAAGCATCTCATAAAACTAAAAAGCTCAAATCAAAGTACAAGCTTTTTATAAAGATGGGTTTTTAACAACTATTTGAAATCACGGACACCTTCAGTCCTCTGTATGGCAAATGGGAAGCCATTCCAATGGAAAGGCACTGCTTTACACAAAAAACTTTTCCTGAAATACACAAAACAGAGGTTAATGCTTGATCACATGGGTCTAATGGGTTTATAGGTGACAGCAAGTTAATTCTGCATTCTGCAGCCTTTCCTTGCAATGTATTGAAGGTGAGTCACACTGCATCTTATAATGTATCCTGACCTAAACTGAAGCCAATGTGACTTAGACAACATTTACATTATGTGATCATGCTCTCTGGCACCAGTAAAACAACACAAGCAGCAGCTGTGTAGTGTTCTAGACCACACTGGACCTCCAGAGCTTTCTTCCAATGTCAGTTGAGAAGCCAGCTGTAACTAGAACAGTTGTTACCGACCAGACTCAGTACCCCCTACTCAGCACACACAAGGGTCCTGTGACCTTGAAAATGAGACCCAAGTCTCCAAAATGTATATAATCAGGTCAAGAAATAGTGTCAAGATACAGTTGAGGTGGTCTGTGAATCATGAAAATTCTGTTCACAAGGATTTGTAATGGACAGACAGTCAGACAAGCTGAAAACAGTATCTCCTAAATCTTCATTTCTGGGGAGTTACAACAAAGCTATATCAAGGTTTTGTGCAAATTTTCATGTAGAAGACGTGTACTTGCACAGGAGAATGAGGTAAAGCGAAAGGTGGAAACATAATTACCTGTTTTTGGAGAATCTTTCAAAAAGACTGTATTTAGATAGATAACAAAATAAGCCCAAACACTGAGCCCTGTCGTACCCCAAATTTCAAGTGCCATTTTTTCAGAAATAGCACTTTTGATGCTGATGGAGTGACACCCACTGTGCCTGTATGATCATGTATGGTGGGTGTCTGTCCACGCAACAGCATCACCAATGAAACTACGCTGGTTTAAAATGTGGCCAAAAGATAATGTCACGATTGATGGTGTCAAATACTCCTGAAAGTCCAACAATACTGGCATGGCTGCACCCTGAGAATCAACTGGCCTTAGGAAGGTCATTTTGAAGTCCAAAAAGAGCCGTCTCCAAGTTGTGGTACAGTTTATATGCAGAAAACCTAATTTAATTCATATATTTATTATATTCTCCAACCAAGTGGTCTGTCAGTCAACTTGCAACTAATCTTTCAGTAACTTTTAAGTCTTTCACTGCTGACTGTGACTTAAGTCGAAGTACTTGAGACGAACTTCTCTGAATTATCAAATGGATACTATATTAATATTCTTTGTAAAAAGACCTTTCATTCAAGTACCAGAATGCCTACAGTCCTATAGAATATAATGTTCCTGGTCAACAGCTTTCCTCGGTGTGCTTTGCGTGCAATGCACCCAAAGCACACAGAGGAAAGCTACTGACTCAGTCAAAAACTTGGCACAGAAAGAATTAACAATGCAGTTAAGTTTGACACTGGTTGAAATTCCTGCAAAACTTAAGGATCTTCAGCAATTCCATCAGATTCACTGGCATACAGCAGTTGGCCAATGAAAGTCTGACAATATGAGTGATCATGTGATGGTGACAGGGAGATAGTAGGCACTCCTTTAAGAACCAGGCTGACAAAGGATGGTCGGCACTCCTTTAAGAACCAGGCTGACAAAGGATGATTGGAACTCCTTTAAGAACCAGTTTGACAAGGGATGGTTGGCACTCCTTTAAGAACCAGGCTGACAAAGGATGGTTGGAACTCCTTTAAGAACCAGGTTGACAAGGGAAGGTTGGCACTCCTTTAAGAACCAGGCTGACAAAGGATGGTCGGCACTCCTTTAAGAACCAGGCTGACAAAGGATGATTGGAACTCCTTTAAGAACCAGTTTGACAAGGGATGGTTGGCACTCCTTTAAGAACCAGGCTGACAAAGGATGATTGGAACTCCTTTAAGAACCAGTTTGACAAGGGATGGTTGGCACTCCTTTAAGAACCAGGCTGACAAAGGATGATTGGAACTCCTTTAAGAACCAGTTTGACAAGGGATGGTTGGCACTCCTTTAAGAACCAGGCTGACAAAGGATGGTTGAAACTCCTTTAAGAACCAGGTTGACAAGGGAAGGTTGGCACTCCTTTAAGAACCAGGTTGACAAAGGATGCAATTGGCGCAGCAGATGCGTCTGATACTGCAACCAATATATAAATTTCAGCCTCCCTGGCACATTTCAACTCAGACAAAAAAGTGTGTGGCAAGTGTACAGGTTTTGGTTCTTCAGGGCTGCTTTCAATCAAATATGAAAACTTTTGAATGTATCTGTGGCACCTTTTCAGAGAAATGCAAACCTATCTGCAAGAACAGTGGCACAATGGCTGGATGGTAAGGCAGTACTCAGGTCTACAATATATCTGGCTATTGGCAATACACAAAAGGTCTTTTGTGTTGTCAGCATCAGTAATTTTATCTTGATAAGAAAAGCTTAAGGCGGTGGACTGGTGATCGTGCCTTCAGCTTTACTGCACTGTTCGCTTAACATTTTTTTTGCAACTGTCATTTAACCAATCTCAACAGTCTCTCCATTTTCGTTTCATGGCATCTTATGCTCACCTTTAGTATATGCATCTTCTCCACAGTAACAAGGGTGTATTTGGTTTGACTAGTGTGGGCTTCTCTCAAACTGCTGCATGTTTCTCTACTACCTCTGTAGGAACAAGACTGTATTATTCAACAGCAGCAGATAGAGGTTTTCCAGGGTCTATGTACAGGCTGTGGGCCCAAATTACTGCATGGCATAAAACATTTAAAGACCAAAACTTGAGACATTTCATGAGACTTCAAGACCCTATAACATAGGCACAGCTAACTCATGAGATTTAAGGCAGCAGAAAAAAGTCAATTTGCTCTGAAAATGACACTTCCTCGAAACTGCTTTTTCATCAATTTTGGTTACAGGTGCTAGCGATCTCCCATCATAACAAGCAGCTTGTTGTGAATTTTTAAGTCAAATGAGAAAATTAAGCCCAAATAGTTCATTAACGTGAGCATCTTTCACAAGCGAATCCATGTGTCAGTATTTATTCAGATATGCAACTCCACCCAACCTGGGAGCTGGGAAACCTCAAGGATGCATGTGACTCCATTCTGCACACAATACCTGGCTTTACTAAGTACCTGGAGCTGTTAATTTAGCAATATCAGTTACAACTATCCTCCTCATCAAAGGAGCATTCAGCCCTACACATGGGAAACCAACAAGCTGAGACCACATTATGGCCCAAGCTTGTGCACAATGACCCCCCCCCCCCAAAAAAATAATAATAAATAAATAAAATGAAAAATAAAATCAATGTGAATGTTTCTGTATTATACTTGAAAGAACCACAGACACATAGTGCGTAATTTACATCCAGCAATTTTCTATGTATTCCTGGGATTTTTTTTTTCATTGTGAAAACACATCACATTGATTACAGCTTTCTCAACTTTTCATATTAATTCTTAAATTTTGAGACAGCCTTGCTTAAAATTTCTTTGATCAATTCTGACAAACTCAGCAAAATGTGAAACTAACAATGTAATTAAGGATTAAGTCTTTTTTTGTTTTCTTCTTTTTTTTGTTTTTGTTTTTGTTTTTGTTTTGGGGGGGGTTGTTTGTTTGTTTGTTTGTTTTTTTTTGGTTTGCTAATAGTCCATTTCTTGACGTGATTTTTGAAGCTCCAAGAACAATGACATTGTCTGAGTCTGCCTAAACCACTTTGAACACTCATACTGTCCCATTTAAAGAAAACCTAAAAAAACATTTCCTAAGTTATAATTCAAGTTACAGTCACACAAATTTTCAAACTTGTAGCTCTCACATATATGGAGTAATTTTGTCACCAGGTGTAAATGAGACCCCTCAATAAAATGCCATTAGCAGGTATGAATATTGCCTGCGTGGCAGACTCTAATGTTTTGGTTTCTGAACTTGGTAGGTGGACCAAGGCCGCTTCGCAGGCAAGTATGAATAATAACTTAGAAACTTAATTTTACCACAAGAGAAAACTACATATCACTACAAATCAAATATATATATATATGAATCTCCCTATTAAGACCACCCAAGGGACTGACAAAAAGTGGCCTCTATAGGGAGTGGTCTTAATGAGAACATAATTTTAGTAAGGATAAACAAAAATGGGTCTGTAAATTGGTGGTCTTAATATTGAAATGGTCTCTTGATGCAGGTGGTCTTAATTGGAGATTCTACTGTATAGTTTGATGATGCAGTTTTATGACATCAAATTAGTAAATGGAGACTTACCAACACACTTAAGTACTATATTTTTCGAGAATCCCAAGAAAAATCTCCAAATCGAACCCTTTTATAAAATATCCATTTTTTGCCCAAAAAAGGATTTTAAAATTTTTTCTTGGTGTATACATAATGTATTAAAAGATCCCAAGCAACAAGAATTTATATAGTTTTATGGGTTTCAAAATAAAAACCAAAACAGGAGAGCGGGTTGAAGACAGCACTCCTCTAAGTGCCTAGCTTTGTCGGTGCTACCTTAATACAGAATTGCCCTACACATTTCCTCATAGCTCCAATACCCTAAAGACCCTGTTACACATGCAAGCACGGTCTTTTATGAGAGACCACGAGGCATGAACATCAAGTCTATAATGGAAAACTTATTGAGGCAAACACTTCAGGCACCTCATGTCATACAAAACCAATTAAAATTCTACCTCAAAATTAAATTTGATCTTAAAACAGTAATGTAGCAGTGGTTTTCTTCATATACGGAGTTTCACTGTAATATCTTGCTGTAACAGTGACACTTTTTTTAATATTCAAAGAATCACGATTTCCCCAGGCCGCAAAATATGAACATAAAAACTAAATGAGAATTCTCATTGACTCCATAAAAGATGTAGAATTTTTTTTTTTTTTTTAAATATCCAAGGAATCACGATTTCCCCAGGCCACAAAATATGAACATAAAAACTAAATGAGAATTTTCATTGACTCCATAAAAGCACACATGTAAAAATTATCAATTCAAGGCTGGCTTTGTCATGATAATGATCTGCAATAAAGCCTATCAATATTAGGTTATTCCTCCAATACAAACAATAAAGTGATGTTACAAACAACTTGATTATTGCAAATGATAGTTATTAAACCTATGACATGCATTGATCATCCTGAAAGTCCTGCCTAAATGTGATTTAAATCTCAAGTAAATCTATTTACGACCACTTTAATACCATTGGTTGCAAACTAAGGACTTAATTGTGATGTCCCAAAAGCTATTTGCAATAAATTCAAGCCATTACTCACAATTAAAAATACATCACTGCTTCCATCTTTGAACAAGTCACTCTGTGCAAAAAAACTCAATCTAATTTTTCTTTCTCCTCATTTCCCCCAATCTGCATGGCCATATATTGGAAGTAAAAGTTGGTGACACAAAATCAGAGTTGCATTAATAGCACTCGGCCAATTTCCGTTTTCTATACCAAAAATGCATGTAGGTTAACCTGATGACCAGTTCTTTGATGAATCTGAAGTTGAGCGATTTGACAGCATAATAAAATGACTGCATTATCGTTAACTGCTCAAAAAGTCATCTGCACGCAAATTTTCACTGCTTGATCAGGTACCAATTAGTTATACATATTTGTAATAATACAAGCTGCTCTGCACTTAAATAGGCAGCCAGCGAAATATGCCGTCAATAGCTGTCCCACAGTAGCACTCTCAGGCATTTTTTTCATAGTCTGTGGTCATATATGGCTGTGCATTGAAGACAAAATTTGTTATCATGTAAACATAAAAACCCTATTTATTAAAAAACACATGTTTATATTCCTAAAATGTCAAAAGTTATTTTCAATTTTGTTGCAATTTTTTACCATATAAAATGTAGTTTTCTATGCAGTCAACTTATAGTATCATCCTTGTTTTCTGTAACATTGCATGTTTATTTGGGAGTTCTTTTACTTTGGATATGGGTTCTAAATCCATTCTGCTTACCGTATAATCTTAAATTTTCACCACGGACAAATCTTCATGAATTTTCCCCAAAAAACCCAGTTTCGGAATAAAAAGCTCGGGAAACTTGTAGCACATTAATTGCAGAATGAAAGCCAGCATAAAATCAGGAAATAAGAACTCGTGAAATTCTGATTTGGAGTGTATTCGGGAAGTTTTGTGCACAGGAAAATAAATGATTATACAGTAATTAGCTTCAATCTTTGCAAAATCAAATCATTTTCAAAACTGCTTTTAATGCATAATGCTTTTTTTTTGGCGGGGGGGGGGGAACGACAACTAAAACGAACATCTATCTTCATACCTGTGCAAACAGGCAGACAACTGAACATGACAAGACCAAAGATCAGCACAGGTATCATCACTCTTTGCTGTGATCATGTCCACTTTCAACAGCACCACAAACACAGGCAGTCACAACTTCACTTCCGCTAAACTAATACCATAGTCTTGCTAATGAAAAAAAATAAATAAAAAAAATAATAAAAAATTCATATGAAGCCTGTTTCCATGGGAACTGGCCAGAAGCTGGTCTTAACCTTCGATAGGCACAACTTCCAGGAATCTGTTAAATAAAACCACAATGCACATGTTGTGGACTGGACTTTAAATTCACATTCCAGTATTTTTGCTGCATGTTTGTTTTTGCTTATTTCACTGATGGCACAAAACTGAAAAAACAAACAAACAAACAAACAGACACACACAGTGAAATAGTATTTTACCATAGGTTCAACTGGAACAATATCCAGGGTAGTTCATAAAAGTTCATTTAAATGTCTGAAACGCAAAATGTGTGAAAATTTATCCACACAAAAGTAAGCACATTTACAGTATACATATATAGCAAGATCACAATGAACAGGCACCTGTTAGATTCAGAGCAGGAACTTTTCAGTATTGGTATACTGCACGGTGGTGTTTTGTGTGTTACTCTAAATATACTTAAGATTCTTCAGCATGTATTTAGCTTGGCAGTAAAACCTGCTGGTTTCTGTTATACAGTTAAACTAGGTCTGGTAATTAGTATGCAGAAGTTGCTTGGTTTATAGATTTCATCACCTTTTTCAAGCTGTCACATCTGAAATTCCTCCGAGGGAGTTAACAGCTACAGGTACAGGTGTCATGTCACGCTCTCCCGCCAAGACATAAAGTTCTCACGCATTTAAACATATTTGTTCCCTCCCACATTCCCAAGACACTTCTTTGCTTACAAAACACGCTAGCCTAGCTGTGGATCACTGATGGTGTCTTTTTTGCCCCATAATATGAATTCAAGACCCTTGAAAATGTGAAATAAGGGCCCTAAAATGCATCAGATTGCACCATTTTGCTTGGCAATTTTCAATTTTTTTTTAGGTGCCCCCAGACCGCCTTAACAATCAAATCTCACACTTTGCAGTTCTCCCAACTTGATAGCTCTCCATCTAATAACTATCACATACTCAAAATCAAGTTTAATTTTCACAACTAGACTTTTTAACCCCATCTGCTTAAATCACCCAAAAGTTCTCTGATGTTAAATGTTGTCTATTTCAGTGTTTTACTTAGTTTTTCGTTAGCACCACATACTGCCAGACCTGTTTTCAGAGATCACTCCAATGAGAGACCACTTGTCTGAAAAGACCACCTCTCTAGGGTACTTTGCTTTGAACCTTTCACTTTATTTCTACCTCTTGTGAGAGACCACCTGTGTTTCAAAACCACCATTTGGTCATCCAATGGGGAGGTCTTACAGGCCTGGTTTAACTGTATTTTGAATGACAATTATAGCTAGCATAGAAAATGGGACACCCTTCTGACTTTGTATTGTGCAAAAAAAAAAAAAAAAAAAAAAAAAAAAAACTATTAAGAACTTTTAAAAAATAGCTCATACTCTCCTGTTCTTGAATGCTGCTCTTCTGGGTACCTTCTTTGGGGTTAGTTACCATGACAACCCAAGCATATCACTGACTGTTGACCCCAATGTATGTGATGGTCACAAAAGGAAAAAAGATGTCTTGAATCATAGTGTACAAGATAGCCATTGACAGGCAGACATCAAAATGTCCATCATAAAAATGTCATGATGTTTATCTCATTCCCTACCAGTCCCTGATATTTACCTAGATTTAAGACGACAATTGCATGTTTAAATTCTTCATGAACAGAGCTTTCATTCAAGTACCAACATGCCTATCGTCTTAAGTCAGTGGTTCTGGCACTGACCAAGGCCTGTGACCATAGTTATATAAATTTAATCATACTGAAAATGTGACCAAGAGCACTGGTGGTGTCCGAGGTAACCAAGTTCTCATGGACAAAGCTCAGAGCCCTAAATTTTAGTCAACAAAAGCTGCTGACTCAGCTTTACTCTGGCCAGGAGGAGGTCGATGCCCAGTCCACTTAAGTTTTACAGCCAGGTGTTAAAACTGATGAAAATCCATCCTTTCAATGGCCATACACCTTCATGCATAAGTAGATTTTGAGCGGGGGGGAGCATGGATTATGCATTAGGAATATTGTGTAATTCTCCAGTGGCCACTGTTTCATATGTCTGCTTTAGGGCCGAAGGTCATCACTTCCAGTTCAACACTTTAGGTGTCATGTTGATGTGCTATTCCTCACATTAAGGATGATTTCCACACCTGCGTGTTTGACTGTCTGCCAGCAAGTTCAACACAACATCCATTGCAGCCATCTCTGTTCTGGACCATCCAGGCAGACCCACCAGTACAGAGCTGAGGCGACAAGGCATGATGTCTTACATCATCAGAAAAAAAGAGCCCATAGTTGCCGTCAATCCCATGTAGCAATCCATTTCTTCTGTCTGATCTCCAAAATTGAAAAAAAAATTGCACAACAGAGGTTCCTTCTACAAAGTTCGAGTGACATCCCGGCCACCCGCCCAGTAAAAAAAGTCAGAATATTCAATTAAAGAGAGCCACGCAAGTCAATTTTGGGGTAACTGTCCTGAAATGGTATAACTACAGAGAGGACGACTCAACTGTATCTTAACCATAAATCAATGACTTTCAATTTTCTCTTGCATGCCCAGAAAACTTGTTCCATCGATCCCATTTGAAGCCAGAATAACTCAGCTCAGAAAAGTGGTATGAATCATTGAACATTTTGTTAGCAAACAGCCCGCCTATGGCAAAACCTTTCTGCCCAAGTCATTCCAGTGCCATGCCTTTTTTTTTTTCATTTCATTATGTTGTTCCAATACACAGTTGTGTTTCCATCCATAAATGACAAGAGAAAAAGTGTCTCTGTGCTGTTACACTTAGACTCTCCCAAACTCAATCCACTGAGACCCCACAAACTTTTTTTCTTCTGTTTTTAATCATTTGGGAGAAGGGTGATGGGGGCAGCGGGAAGACAGATGGACTTGTGTCCTAGGCTAGGCAAAAAGCCTACTGAAAATAACAGCAACGAATTTGAAGGTAACCAGATGCCAAGAATGTTACATTCATCCATTAACAAACATCTATCTTATCGCGTATATTTTGTGCCCATCTTGAATGCTTTCTACAACTTCACAGTCAACACTCAAGAAGACCACATTTCTCAGTGCAAAGCACAAAATGAAGATTTCCTTGGTTCTTAAAAAAGCACACAGTCTTGACACGTCAAAAAATGTTTTCTTCAAAGTTCTACACATGTACTGAAAGTTCATTCAAGAAATAAAATGAGCATATGATGATACATTTGACCAAGTTATCCCAGTGCCAATTGGTCCAAATGCCAAGTCACCCAAATGGCAGCTTGCCCCCAACACCCAATTTTCCTCGCAGAAATACTTAAAGCAATTTCCATCTTATGAGTACAAGGTCATACCATACTTACAAAAGACTGCAGTGAATAGCCTATACCAAGTTGGGGACAAGCTGACTTGAGACAACCTCATTTTGGGACAATCTGACCTGTGAACATTTGACAGGAATAACTTAAGCCTCACATGGGACCATCATTACCGACCAATGCTTTTTTTTTTCTCTGACACAAATGACAGGCACACCATTGATGGGTAAAAATTTGGCAACAGTCTAGCTCTTTCCATTTGATATTAATGATCGTTGCCCCTGGCACACAATATATACATATATATCCAACCAAAACATTGTGAACTAACCTTTCACGATTCTCAGATTCATGTGTGATGGATCTGAGTGTCATGTTTATCACTGTGAAGCCAATCTGTCATTGCCACTCTATCTGCAAATAGCCAGTAATGTAAAAATGACCCGCTAGCTGGTCATGATTCTTCTTCTTTTTTTTTTTTTATTTGTTTGTCTTTTTCCTTCTACACTAGTACAGAGTTTGAATTCTTGTATCTCCTTGTGAATCAGTAAGGTAGCTTCAGCATGAATTCAGTACTTTCCGCCGAAGCTGGCGCTGCAGTCGACGCATGCGCATAGACGCCCAAACTCGCCTTGCGGGGCTCAGGCTTGTGGCACCATTGTGAATGAATTGAGAGGACACCACTTTTTAATGCCTGCAAAGTTGTAAATATGTGTATATATATAGTTAGTTTTTTATTTAGCAATATGGGGGGAGGGGTAAAGATCACTGTGCAGTGCAATAGAAGAGGGAAGGCGGGATGTGAATCTTTGTCGTTTCACCGGATACCGGCTCGGCAGCCTCAACGCGCCCAGTGGATCCACGCCATCTCCAGAAAAGAGAAACCCACCGATAACTGGGTTGTTTGTAGTAAGCATTTTGTAAATAGGAAACCCTCCAAAGATAGCAACAATGTAGACTTTGTACCAACATTATTCATGGGAAAGCAAGAGACTGGGGAAACGCCAAAACCATCATGCGATATTTAAAAGCGGTCATTATACTGCATTAAATGGCTTGACAATCATTAATATCGACGCTACTTTAGAGAAAAGATTGGCTAAAGAAACTTGTCAAAATTTATATACTCAAGGCTTAACTGCTCTTAAGCGGTCACCCTGCGGCAAACAAGTTAATCCTCTGACAATAGTGGGCCACACGTAGCTGCTACCCCACTGAATACCAGTAAGTCACGGTAGCCGTTTCAGCCCCAAGGTGTCATAATCCCATTATCACGTAATGAGCGCTACCGCTGGCTTGGGCCCCATGGGGTGTGAAATACACAAACGTGCGCTCTGTGCCTGGACAGTCCTACTGGCATTAACTGTTACGTTTTCCTTGTCATTTTACTGCTTTCCCATTATTCTGATAGAAATTAAATTTTCATATTTGGGCACAGGACCGTTTTGGTACTGAGTAGATATAAACAATGAAATAATCCACGAGTAAATCTGCCTCAATCATGTGCACTTTTTAAGCAAAAGTTGTGCTGCTGAGTCTCGCCTTGGCAAGGTGACTGCCGTCTTGCAAGTGTCAATAAAGTGACGAAACAAAATTAATACTCTGGTTATGATCACAAGATACAATGTAACTATTTTGATACATATTAAACAACAGTAACAAGTTCTATCTACAAAGCCGAACCATGAAGACCAAGTAGAAAAAAGACGCAACTGACCAGGAGACACAAAACCTTTCTCACTTTGCCGGCTCTGAATACTGCATCTGCCCTGTCTAACACTCTTCGCGTAGGTAAATTTTCAATGTCTTTTGCTTTCACATTTATCAGTTCTCCATTGGTTAGATAATCTGTTACAAATCCAAGGCTGAGTTTTGGTATAACGGCAAGTTTGTCAGTCCATTGGTTGCCACACCCCTTCCATATGTCTGCAAAGTTGACACATTCATGACCAGCAGCTTGATCTGATGTTACTTTTTTTTGCGTTAGTTGCACACAAAATCCTGTGAATGAGGCTTGCTTTTTTCCCATTCTTCTTTCTCCCAAGATTTTGTAATATTTCCTTCAGTTCTGTGTTTGTTTTTTTGGCGAGATCGCCCTCTGAAAACATGTTCTCAGCCATAGGAAATACATTGTGAGTGAATGGGCTCGCGTATCCGACCCCCACAAAAGCAATTTTGGCCGCGAGAGGTCTCTGAATGTCATTTGAAACCGCAGCGCCGCGTGGTGGCGGCAAGGACTGAATTGCCAGGCAATACAAAAAACCACAGACCAGTATCTTACCTTATGAAACAGAATGAGGCAGATCTGCTTCCCCCACCACCACCACCACCACCACCACCAAAAAAATAATAAAAAAACGAACAAAAACAAAGAAATAGAAAAATCTCAGCTTCTGTTTCAGGCAATAAGCAAGCAGTATGAGTATTTGTTCTAAGAATCTTCTCACTATGCTGTTGCTCAGGAAAAAGTCCTCCCTCACTCCCCGGATATGCTCCCTCTTTATAACGCTGATGTTGGGGGCCACAGGGTATACCGTTTATAGCAAAACCGCCTTATAACAGAGGGACTTTTAACATAGAAGTAATGGGGAAACTATTTTAGTGGGATCCATGGTAACTGCCGTGTTATATCAGAAACCACCTTGTAATGAGGGGTGCTATAAAGAGGGAGCACTGTACTTCCATGTTTCAGGCAAGAGTTTGCAGTTAGTTTTATTCTGAGCTACTAATATTTACTTGATGCATAGAAAGAAAGAAGGGTTTTTTTACAGGTGGGGGGGGGAAAGATTTTTGACCTTGAATGCATAAACTGAAGAAGTTCTATGACCTTCAGAATCAGACCAAGGTCACCTTTCTTTAAGACCATCATGATGTGCACATATCTTAAATACTGGTGCAATGGTTCTCGAGTGACCACTCAAACAACTGCACGATAGTTCTCATATTACAACTCAAAATGCTGAATTAACTAAAGTAGTCATGTGACCTCTTAAGCCATCATCTTTTTAACAAAAATTAACAGGATCCATCATTAACAACATACATAATTAAGCAAACTTGTCAGTTTGACCTTTCAGCGTCACTCACGGTTGAAATTAACATCAAAAGAAACCCCACAAGCAATCTGCTATTAATGCTTACCAGTACGTAACCATGGGTCAAGTATCTGCCATTACCAAGATATAAGCCATTATGTCAGTGTGACCTTTCAAGGTCAAAATTAATGTCACCAAAAGAAACCATACAGGTACATTATTACTAGCATTTAAAAGTAACCATAGCCTATAATCTACTAGCACTGAGACCAAAGTCAGTATGTCATATTTGCTCCTATTTGTATGGTAACCACGTTAACATACATGTAATTTCAATGACACTTCACTAAAAAAAACACATGATGCCAGCAGCAAAACTGCGAAATTTAAAAAAAAATGATGACCAAAATATTATTTTACCATGTGTTTGATACCATCAGCTCACATCTTCACACATTTAACATGGGCTGCTCTTCAAGGATAAAATAGTAAAACTGGCTTTGCAGTTACAGAGTAACAAACATTTCTTTAGCCAATTTGGCTGACAGGTAAATTCTTTTAGCCAAATTCCAGAAACATTAGCCTATGGCTAATGGCTAATGCCAGCCCAGCAGCATGACTGAAATTTTCCCCCGACAGTGGATCGTGTGTAAAATCACATTGTCAAAACTTCTTGTCATTTTGATCTTTCAACTTGCCTTTCTGTCCAGTCAGCCTCTTTACCTGTCAGTCTTTTTGCCTGTGCAACATTTTGTCATGTGCCAATATATGAACTTCATGCAGATGAAAAGATAGGGACTCGTATGTCCATGATTGGTGGAATAAATGAGGCGAGAGAGGGAGTGCAAAGATCCAGTTAAGCTCCAATCATGTATTGCTGTGGGAAGTAATTACCTTTTCCCTATAGCTGCACATCACACAACTTTCAGTCGTGACAAGCAGACAATTTCATTTGCAAGATATCCATCTGAACAGTCTTTTAATGATTATCCTTAAGCTTTTTACTTGTATACTTAAACAGTAGGCATTCAAACATGCCGTTATCAGACAAATGCTTTCACCACTCAACTTACATATGTCAGATTGAAAGCAAAACTTTCAAAAAAATCTGAACAGCTCAGAGAAAAACAAAAAGGTATTTAGCAACTAAACACAGCAACAAGGCAACTGCAGTGCCTTGGAAGATAATGAGCTTTCTCAAAATAAATGCTGTGGTCGGGCTTTCATCTCCCTTCACAAATAGATCTTCAAAGGTTCATTTATCATCTTGGAAGCCAGTCTTAGATGGACACCTCATACAATTTGACTCATACACATGAGGATTTCAATAGCAGAAGAGTTCAAAGCTTGTTTAAACAATTGTGCATGCTGTGTTTACTTCTGAACGCTTTGTCATGAAATGGAATGCCATGTGATTGGCCAGCCGACCTGCCAATCAAATCTACAGGATTGTCCTAGACAGTACTGCGTTTTCCATGTACTTGATGGCCATGCAGTCACATCAGCTTTTGAAAAGGGCAGGGAGCATTTGTGTTGAAAAGGATCTTTTAACATATGTTTAGAGGTTTAGGCTGGCAGCCCCCCCCCCCCAGGCCCCCCCCCCCCACGCAGCATTCTCAGGAGCACAACCCACCTACCCCTCTGTGTGTGTATGTGGGAGGTCCTGAAAAAAGTAGAAGGGGCCTTTTTAAGTTCAAAAGCAGCAAAATTATCATAAAATACATGCAAATAATCACTACAATGACACATTATAAGCATGTTCTTTAAATTTACAGATTGCTTCAGAATTTCATTTTATTCATACTCAACTTGCAATGTTGTTTTTGTGGCTGGCACTGGCTCAGATGTGATGGATTTGCAGGCCTCATAAGTCACCATTTATCATTACAGAATGGCAAGCACTTTAAGTGATGGTATTTTCTGTGTGGAAGCATCAGTTGAGTTTCAGACATTAAAAAACAAACAAAACAAAACAGAGAAACTGATGGCTGTCAATGACCTCAAAAGTTATAGATTGTCATCAAAGTAACGAAAAATGCCATAAGTCGTGGTTATTTTCTTTTCCCATGCAGAAGTATCACTTGATTTTCAAAAACGTTGGTGTCAGATAAAAATTAAAGAAAGAAAAAAAATTGAACCTGAGAGCTTTCAATGACAGGAAGAAAGAAAACCAGATGCCCATCCAGTGCCACTATATTTGTACTTTGTCAAAGCCAACATTTTTTTTTTTTATTGTTTTAAGCATTTTCAACTGAGAAAATGACAGCTTTCAATGGCCTAAAAAATTATAGATTGTCATCAAAGTACAAATACTGTAAATGGTGTGGGTTTGTATGTTTTTCTTTGCCAGGCAGAAGTGTCAGTTGAGCTTCAAGAATATTGTAAAAATCCAAGAAATAAAAAAACTTGATCCTGAGAGCTTTCAATGAAGGCAAGGACAAACAAAAAATATCACTCCAGTGCCATAGTATCTGCACTTTGTCATAGCCACCATTTTTTTTCTTTTCTTGTTTTAGGCATTTTCAACTGTCAACTGAGAAAATGACAGCTTTCAATGGCCACAAAAATTATAGATTGTCATCAAAGTAGGAAAAATGCCACAGACAGTGTGGGGTTTTTTTCCATGCAGAAGTATCATTTGAACTTCGAAAAAATTAAAAAAAAAAAAAAAAATTGATCCTATGAGAGCTTTTAATGACAGCAAGAAAGAAAACCAAGATGTCACTACAGCACCATTATAGTGTCTGTACTTTGTCATAGCTACCATTTTTCTTTTCTTGTTTTAGGCATTGTCAACTGATGCATCTATCAATATATTTGATGATGAATGAGCCACGGGGTAGAGTAATTTCTGTTTGAGTGACTGTGTCGCCTCTGGGATCCATCTTGTGAATCTGTGGGGCCTATCTGGGAGCTATGGCGCTAGCTTAATGCTTCAACAGCCATGCACTGCAGATGGAACAGTTCAAAATAGTATGCAAGGGCTTGAAATCATGATCCACCCTACTGAATTCAGAAAATGCACAACCAACATCTCATTCCACTGTAAATTCTTAGGTGAAATTATTGGTTTCCCCTGCAGGCATATTACAGTCCCTTGCATATTATTGCTGGGTGCTTGGGAACGAATGACGCAAAGTCATTGCCAGCCTGAAGGTTTGGACTGCCATGACCTCTGTTTGAATCCATGTATAAATTCTTGCCTTGTGGTTCCACGTGCCAAATAAGATGGTGAAATTAAAACAATAAAATGAAAAAGTCTCAGGCGAATATTCCAGCATGTAAACTTTGGAAACTTTTCAATACCATCTGGGACCGGAAGTTTTGCTGGCATGGTGATCATTTGGCCAGTGTCACTTCCTCCACCCACCTCCACACACCAGTTAACAGACCTGCTATGAGGGTCCACCCTTTGGCATGGCCAACTACAAAGCGTTCTGTGTACCAAATATTTAGCAATACAAGTGGAAATTTTAGTTTCAGGTGACTGAAACATGAGGTATTCCTTCATCAAAACAGCGCTACACAGAGACACTTGATCACAAATGGGTGCTATATATATAACTCGGTACCTTTAATGTTCTGTTATTAAAAAACAATTCTGCAAAAATTGTAGATACCTTGAGGTATCAGAAAAGACAGTTTCATGTCAACAATTTTTATAAAAGGCTTAACCCTATTCCCCTCAAAAATTAAGAATAAATCAACAGCTTTTCTGCCGATGGACTGGGAGCCATGTCAAGCCCATCCCCGGGAAAGCTGTTGACCCAAGACATGCGATTTTCATAGGGCGGGACATCTACAATTTTCAATCAATACCTTTTTTTCTTTCCATTAACACTAAAACCGATACAAGTCATCGATACAATGACACTCGTACTCCAGCCAGTCGTTTCATCCAGGTTGAGCTGCAAAGGGTTACCTCAGCACCACCCAACCTGTAGTCCTCCAAGGAAAGTTCTTGACCCAGAGTTAGCCTAACCACAAAAGGGTTGCATCCTTTGTAGCGTTCGCCATTGCTGTGTTTCACTCCGCTGTGTCATGCAGTCTTCAACAACAATGTCCCAACTTCTGATTGGTCATGAGTTACAGGCTACAATGTTAAACCCGTATGTTTGCACTATCGTCGTACCTGTCAACTCCCTCAATATGGGCAGCAGTCTCCCACTTTGGAGACTCCAAAATTTGTTAAAATGAGTCGATTTCGATGAAACGTGGCCCATGTACTTTGTTTTCATGCATTTTTAACTGTATCCCAAAATTAAAAGCATTTGGGAGTTGACACCTGTGCATCATTAAAATTGTATATCAAAATTCTGTGTGTTATTTTTTTTTTCAATTAATAAATCAAATGAACTATGAGAACTTGATTTAGTGTTTGGATTTATTCCTGAGACATCTCTGATGGATTCTTTAAAACTCAGATTACCAAACATTCTTGTCCGACATGGACCACTTGAAAAAAAAAAAGCCACTGTCAATCTGTGCTGTGCAAAGGTTCATGATGTTCCCATGTCATTTATGGAATGCATTTTTGGATTACTTCTGCTACTATGAACACATATTTTAACAGACTCCTGTAAAAATTACCTCAGCAATTTAACTAAAAGCATCTGTTGATTATACAACATCAGCAGAAGTCAACAGTGTTAATTCCCCAACAAAAGCACACAGTGTCTGCAATAAACACATTTTTCTACGCTATCCCACATAAACCTTTTCTCCAGAATTAAAACTGAGACAACAGCCTTGCGAGAGCTGGTTGGGTGCTTCCCACCAGCTCCCATCCATCTGTTGGAAAGATGTTGACCTGTGACATGGTATTCCAATAGGGCCAGCTGACATAATATTCTGAGCTTTTTTTTTGTCTCAGTTACACTAAAATTAATAACAAGAGACCCATGGGCTTGGTGCTCTGCTGTTATTGCAAATAGATGAATTTAAGCACATGAGCTGGAACCTGCTTATGTTACCAGCCGGCTAATGAGACCTCACTAGTATCATACGCAATGGAGATTTTGACTTCCAACACAATCCCACTAAATATCATGAAGATCCACCAAAAATTAAAGACGCCAGAGTGTTTGAAAATTTTCACATTTTCATCCATATATTGCACAATTCTACATTTTTCATTTTATCAAATGTGCCTCTACCACAAACCTATTAATCACAGTTCAATCAACATTTCTGTGTGTGACACCTTCAAAGAGCTTCAACTTTTTAGTTTCCAAAGACTATGCCGTATTAGTATAATTAAAAATTTTATAACTTTAATTTTGATTTCATTGGATGTGTCTATAGCACAAACCTCAAAAACTGAAGTTGCACTGGCAACTTTTTTCTGGAACATTTTTGATGTCACCATGGCCACAGAAGATTTAAAATTTCAATTCCCTATCATTTGCATACTTTTGAAAACAACATTAATTTTCCAAAATGAGAGGATCGACTTCAACAATAGGACTATGACCAAGCAAAATCTTTTTTTGGGGGGGAGGGAGGGAGAGACAGATAGACAGACAGAGAGAGTACCACGTCAGAAACAGTTTCTGCAAGACATGTGGCCAGCCAGAAATTAAACCAAATATTAAATGTTAGCTGCCAAAAAGGTTTAATATCTTGAATCTGCGTGGCAATTTATCTAAATCAGGCAGGAAAATGTTAACATACAGAGGTCAAATTAGTGTCGAAGAGTGCTACGGGGCTCAATTTTGAGTATCATCAGCGCGCGTTTTAAGTGGCATTTTACTTGGCTCTACTACATGTAGTTAAATTGTTCCACCAGTTCTCATTCCATTCCTTCTGGCAACCTGGGTCAGTAGTAGGTTAACTCCTCCGCAGATACCTTCCTGAAGTGTACAGGCAATTAATTACTCTTCCTTAACTTAACTGATGATATCAAAAGAGAAAATGAGTATCGACAAACACTGTAATTCTATGACCGAAAAGTGGCAAGACAGACGGGCACATATTGATGACTTCCTCTCTGAAACTGCCACTGTAATGAGGTGGTGCTATATCAGTTTTACACAAATCCTACTTTTGATGGCCATCAGATGTTTCACATAACCACATAATCCTTTACATTTCCCCCAAAACTTGATACTACGCCGACTGAGTTGATTTCTTGTCATTTTAAAAACATTTAGACGCTCTCGTCTTTCCTGCTGTCAAAAACTGTTTTCTATCAGCGTCAATCTGATGAAAAGAAAGTTTTTTAAGTCCACATACACTTATAAAAAAAAATGTTGGGATATTATTTCACTGTATTGTTTCCCAAAGACGGGCATTTCATGATCTCAAGTACCATAGCTAAATGGAAACTGACATCCCCTTCAAAGTTGTCAACAACATTGATGTTGCCCTCGATAACCGTCTTTACAAATAATATGAGACATGTAAGCGGGGTTTCTTTGCAAAAAAGGACATAAATTAATGATATTCAGTATCTTGTGTGGCTTCCTCAGCTTTGAGCATGACTCTGGGTTTGGTCTTGCATACTGCTGATGTGCCCCTCTATTTCATCCTCCGATATTCTAGTCTGTTCATCGTGTAAAGTGGCAGTCGCCTCCCCACGATTCCTGCACAGATGGCGACAGTCCTGCAGTGCCCTCATAACAATACCCCAAAGATGTCTTGTCGAGGTCACACTCAAAGACATAGCTGGACATGGCAGACGTTTAATTGCTGCCAGGCTGTAGGCAATTTTTGAATGATTCTGGCCACAAGTGGCCCTTCAGTGTCTTGCTGAAACATGCTACCATTACCATGATTGCCAAAGCACCAGCGTCAAGTATTGAACTGGTCTCAGGATTTCACACTGGTCGAGATGACTGCAAGCTAAGTCTGTCCCGTGCAACATAAAGATAAGCCTGGTCGCTGTAGGAAACAGCTCTCAACTAGAACAGGCTGATTTTCCAACAGAAAATCAAATGTCTACCCGTGCGTCCTTGCACTGTTGAAGGAACTGGGAATCCTTGCAGAGTTATCATGTTTGCACTGATTTTATATGAAATGCCCATGTGACCTTGAAATATAGGTCAAGGTTACTAATTTGCGATCCCAAGCAAGTTCTTATATAGGAACATACAGTAGTCCCTCCTTTGAGAGACCACTCCTTTGGGAGACCACCTCCTTTGAGAGACCACCGTTGTAGGTCTTTCTGTAGTACTTTTCATGTTATTTATACCTCCTTTGAGGGACCACCTGCTGTATGTGACTGCCTTTCAGGTGGCACTAGGGGCGGTCTCTCAAAGGAGGGACTACTGTATACACCAAAAAATTCAACTTCACACGTCAAATCTTTCTCGAGTTATTGGGTTGGCAACAATGTGTTGAAGAAGAAGTGGAAGAAATGGATGCAAAAACAATATGTCCTATCATTGCATGGGGAAACATAATAATACAATGCCAAGCACCGCCACATGTACACAATTGTTTAAATTGTCTATGGCCTGAAAGCACTGAATACTTGCCATCACCTGCCATGTCAGACCGAGTGTCTGTGGGAATTTCTTGACATGGCATCCACTGACTGTCCACATATACCAGCCGATCTTCGGGAGCTACAGTTCTTCGTTTTCAGGACAGTGAAATTGATCACTCACCCTCACTTGCCTAGAACTCAATTCTGGGGAGCTACTTTTAAATCTCAATATGCAGCTATGAAAACAAAAGCATTATAGAAGTAGCTTTCCTAATAGCTTGCATGCATTATTTTTGGAGAGCAATTCACAGCTCACCCATAATTTCCAAATGGGCAGGCCTGGAGATGACCTGCTTTTTCACTCGAAAAACAGGCCAGGATATTTACAATTTTAACTTATGCACAGTATCTGATTCACAGGACATGATGCTGATACCAGTTTTGTATCCGGAGCAGACAAGAGCCATACAAAATACCACAGGTGCTCCATAAATCCAAAATGAATTTTGTCCTTTTTGCTGACAAACTCTTCTTCCCTCTTTATTATTGTATTGCAGACAAACATTAAAGAGTGCTATGTCACTGATATTGATGTCGTTGGAAAGGAGGTCAGTGCCCATCCCTTGAGTCCATAGGCTCGGTGCCTCTATGAAGTGGAAGATTTCCCTACCCTTCTTGGTCATAAAAGTCACCAGGATTTTCCTATCTGCTGCTTTTTTAGCAGCACTACCCATGTGAAATGAATAGGGCTCCCACTTTTTACACTATTTTCCAGTAAACCCCCCCCCCCCCTTCTGCAATGTGCTACTTGGAGCTTTTGTGTATAACCTGATGCAACGAGAGGCTGCACTTTGGAAAAATAGCGTCGATTCATTATCCCCAGGTACTTATGAGAAGCATATTGGCCACTATCCAAAATATAGTATCCAAGTTACCTTCATACAGTGTTTTTAGTCCTCCAACATACAAGTGTGTTAAGAGGTATGTTACCACATCAACATGAGGAAGCATACTGAAACTATCCAATTAGAATGCTGGAGAAATGTTACCCTGGCAATATTCAGTATTTCCCAAGGAAAGATACAGCCTCCCAAATGAAATAGCTTTGAAAGTCAGTATATCCCCAATTTTTTCATTGGCCAATGAGAATGCCCTTTTTTTTGGTTACCCCAACAACCAGTCACACTGGCCTTCACAGACCAGCAATGGCTACTGCAGGTGAAAGACAGCTGGACATTCTGGATGACATAATTCATGTACTTTTGTTTTCATTTTCATTTTTCTTGCAGAACCACATACTGGTATTAAGGATTTACAGATCATCCTATGCCAAATTCAGTGCCTCTGCCGGCATGGATCTCCCTCGTGCCGGTTTTCTCGCTCGACCCTTCAGGTCTTGGGAGGATACAGGCTCTCAGGGGATCCATACAAGCAAGGATACTGAATTGGGCATTGGATAACCTCTAAATATGTTACAGTACATTGGTACATGCTGTACATCACCACTGCCGTCAAAGGCACATATCTTTTTCTGGCAACACTCTATGTACATACAGTACCCCACGAAAGTCAGTCACCTGTTATGCAACTCCTCCTACTTTTAGAGTACAAGAAGTTACATAACAGGTGTTCTTAAAAGTAAAGAATAAGTAATTTTACATTTAAATGTAACACATACAATTTGTTTTTTGAACAAAGGTAACCCCTCGTATATTTTGAAAAAAAAGGTAACTCTTACAGTTTATTTTGAAAAAAAGTTAACTCGATCTTCAAGTTGCTTTGAAAAAAGGTAACTCATATTTTTGTTACAGTTTATTTTGAGACAAAAAAATAACTCTTACAGTTTATTTTAAGGCACAGGTATTAAACACACATTTATTTTGAGACAAAGGTCACACATACAGTTTATCTTGAAACAATCCTTCATTTCCAACAGATTTTAATAACCAATTCTTCCAACTCAAGGCTCTACAATTTGCATGTCCTCTCACCCAGGACAACTCAAATTTGAATCAGGGCAAGTTGTAATCTCAAAGTAAAAGCGCTGGGGTCAACCAGAAATTTTTATTTTCTATATACGATTTGTTTAGATAGGCAAGCAAGTCAAGACAGGGGGCTAGTAAGATCCCAGAACTACTAGTCTGAGGGCCACAGCAGATAAAAAAAGAATTGTACAGCCATGCAAATACACGTAATCCATGTAGTTATAATAGCAAGGATTCAATAATCACCATGTTCATGCACTTAATATGTTTCCATCTACACTCAGTTGTCAGTCTTCATGCAAAGAAGTCTTCCGCTGTATGTACACCCATCAGTCACACACACATATACGAGCAAAAATACAGAGTCTCCCTCATGGGCAAGCTACCAGTGCAGAACCCAACACTTCCTACTTTTTTTCCTACTCACATTCTATAATGATGTTCATTTATCAATGTTTCAGGAAACTAAACCTGACACAACGCTGTCTGGCTCATGAGAGAAAATCGTCACATACAAGAATACTGTCACCGCCATGTGTCATGATCCCATGTGCAACAATATCGACAAACAGCAGTGCCGATTCCTAATGATCAGGGTATAACAATGCAGAACATGAACTCGATTTCCAGGTTCAAGCGTTGATATATACACTCCTTCTCTACGCTGGTATAGACCATTCTTGTCTCAGACACCCCTCCGTGCACAGGTATGAAACAAATCTATACAAGCAGCCAACCAGACAAAAATCAACACCTCCCCTCGCAGACAAATACCATGCAAAGTGCAACGAAATTACGACATTATTACTACGCTCGCTCTTCCCTGCCGATCAGCTTCTCTCACTGACTGCCATGACATCACCCAACTATTATATTTCCCTGTTAATAGCACTTGCAAAGGCTTGTGAAATATCTCGAGGGGACTTCCTGGTAAAAGATATTTTCGGTCTTCCTATCCATGGATCCTATTAAGTTGACAAGGGATTTGGTCCTCCCACTACAAGTCTATAATTGATCATCTCCTCTGCCGTAAGTTTCAAGTGCTGAGCTCTGGATGTTATGCATAATTTTATGCCCCGCTGTCACACAGATATGCAAACATAATGCCACTGCTTCCACCTTCAGACAGACAGCTACCGTACACATCTGGCCATGCCATGTAAAAACCACAGACCAAGTTGTACCAATGTAGTACAAAACAAGCTAATGCCCTGCCACAGCTGCAAGTTACCTACATGTTAGGATAAAATTTCCTTGACATTGTGAAATGCACCAAGCAACTCACATTTTTGCATTTTTACTCTTTACACATTCATTATACCACTGTTACCATCAATGCCCCCCCCCCAAAAAAAAGAGCAATAAAAGAAAAATTCTGGAAAAATAAAAATTCTAAATTCGACACGATGCGACAGGGCTAGCAAAGGATACTACATGTACAGCAGGATCTCGTAACAATGATAGCTGTAAGACCCGGTAGTTGGCCATGAGATGGCGCTGCTACTCAGGGCTTAAACAGGAAGGGATCCTATAAACAGCAGCATTCTTTACAACTTAGTGCTCAGACAATGCTACATTTATAAAATCCAATTTTCAATATCTGAATCAGCAGAACCGGTAGATTTTTTTTTTTTTGCCGGGGAAAGGGTTGAACTCTGGCCTTTCTTAATGTGAAATATGATACATTTAACTTCTAACTTCAATATTATTAGGAATGCAAACATCATTTACTTGCACCTTAACATGTCAAAGTACACTCTGAATTTGACATCATTTGCATTATGATACCGGGTGACAGCGCATTAAAAGTTCGGCAGTGATCTCTTTGGGTGTGTTCTTGCTGAAATGAAGCTTATTGCCTGCAAAACAAACCAATCTCAACCCAGTGTATCCTCCACTTAGTGTCACGGAGCAGACAGAGAGCACACGGAGCTTGGTCTGCCCCGGTCGCAATAAAGCCAACAATGTGATAAAAAAAGGGGAAAATAATCTTCCTGCCACTCTTAATTTTCTGGGGTTAAAACGAGTTAAAATAGAGGCATAAAGCATATCACTTATATCTATACTCGGCAAACATTAAAAACCAGATGATAAATGGCAGTGTTCCGCGGTATCCATCCTTCTACGCCATAATGACAGTCTAAACATTATATCTGTGGATTTTCAAGACACAGGATCTTTGTGTGCTTTGTATTGACTAAACGTACAATGGGTGAAATGGCTAGTGTTTTTCGCAACACGTGTGCATGCAACATGTGCAGCACATACACAACTGGGCTCTCATATTAGTGGACTGCTATGTTCTGGTATTAAGTCTTTCTCCATTGAATTAAGACTGAGCTTACAGACTAAGTCAACAGCCTTCCTCGACATGGGTCACCACCCATACTATGCCCATGAAAGCTGTTGGCCTGCAGCATGTTACATTAATAGGTCTCATCTTTGATTTTACTTCTAATTGTATTCCAAGTTATTGAAAGTAGTGAAAGACATTGAAGAAGATATTGACATTAGATCAGCAGTTGCTATTCATTGTTGATTCCTACAGGTGGCGCCAACATCACACTACAGCACAGAACCTACTATTGCAGAATATTTCTACCAGTAAAACTGGCCTCATATTCCAGGTGGTCCTAACATACAAGTATCCTTATTTGAGATCAAGCACTTTGAACTTTGACCCTTTCATCCCCTTTCGAAAAACTGGATATCAACTCAACCAAATGCTATCTTATGTTTTCCTAGCCTCCATGTTGGAGTTGGAGAGCCTGAACTATCAACCATAATTAGACCCAACAGCCGAAGCTTACTGCAAGTTCCCAGATGTACTAATCAACAGACCACTCTGCATGTATCATACCACTCATGAATGTTTTAAAAAAATTCCAAAAAAATATTCTTATGGTTATATTCTATGGTTCAGGGAAAAAAAACCCTACATTTTGAGTTCTCATCCAACAGGTGCAGATTTAATAATAATCAATATGGCAGCCAAGTTCATTGAAAGTACCACCTGAATACTTCACGGAGGTAGTATACAAAATATATGGATCAGCATGATAAGTGTTCAGTGAAGTTTTATTAATCAAATAAATGTAGGATACAAGATAATGGGACTTTTCTGGTGCGAACATAACCTAATACACATGTAATGTAAATACACTGCCTTGACGTGCATTTTGTAGACAGTCCTATGCCCTGGAACATGGATCTTGTAACTCACACTATAACAAGTCACCCAAAGGGCATGAATTCAATAGCTCTAAAGACAAAGTAGCAAAAGACGGCCAGCAGTGCTTAAGAGACTGATCAGTCAAGGTGACAGCCCTGGTAATGGAACAGACCATGGTGTAATGAAAGGACAGTCCTTAAAAGCTCTGTGGTTTTTTCATGAGAGGTGGTCTTTGGGGCAAGTACCACTGTACATGTACTTCATAAAAGACCACCTGCACAGATCAAAGTTGTTATGGTTTGTCAATTTCTAAAGTGAACGGGGTCTAAAATATTTCATCCTAAAAGCAACCGGACAGATGATGATTTTTTCTTCTAATAAAACTTTTCCCCACCATACTGTCTGAGCTTAACCCTAACCCTTTCCAGCTCACATTACCCAAAAGTGCCTGGATTTAAATTGTCATCTGCCTTAACATTTTTACTTAATTTCTCATCACTAGAAAACATTTTTCCTGAGATTTGTATGTAAGACCATTCCTGATGGCACACCCTAGGTTAATAGCTTTCCTTGACATGAGTTGGGTGCACTGGGCCCAACCTGCGCCAAGGAAAGCAACTGACTAACTCATGCTCTGGCCAGGAACAGGTTAATTATATGTATTAATTTTGAATGACAAATAATGCTTGTAAATATCTCAAAAAATGCAATATTTTGAAAAACCAATTGCCAAGGTCCTGAGTGTAGACAGTCACTGCAATACTATTAACCCTTTAAGTGTAATCACGGATATAGTCATTTTCTCATTACCGTTGAACATATAATGATTTAAAGATTCAAATTCCTTATGAAGAGACCTAGCATTCAAATACCGGCAAGGTTGGTCTCAAGCAAAAAGCATAGTCTTAGTTAATATCTTTCCTTGGGACACTTTGCGCACAATGCGCCCAGTGTTGTAAGGAAAGCTGTTGACTCAGTCTTAAATCAGCACTTTTAGGGTTAAAAGTATGCATGATGCACACTAGGAGGTCCAATGAATACCTCAGGGATAATAAGGGGCAACATACAGTCTGTACAACTAAAGCACGATAAGCATGCCAGCTTCATAAATGAACACTTGCAGCACTGTTTCTATGTGCATGCCATCTAGTTCTTGTTAAAGTGTAATATAATATCACTGATTTCAACCCTTTCTCGGTGAAAATACCTTTGGGAAGCAGCCTTCTGGCCCATCCCAATTCCCTCCAAAGAAACAATCAACACAGTTTCTTTCACAGGTAAAGCAAAAACAAAGTATTCAGTCACATTTTCTCGCAGTCCTCTGGTCAGTTGGCAAGAGAAGTTATCCTCTGTAATAGCATATCCATGTTTCCGTGATTTGCATTAAAATCTGACAGCATAATCCTGTCTTGACCTTTATGGAAATCGAGCTGAAATAAGGTGCATTGTGTTTCTTCTATGCCAATTTGGTGACTGCATGAAGATAAAGCTTTTTCAGGTGATCCTAAAAAAACACAAAGTGTGATTTATCTTGTTCACAACCTGGCCTTCACACTGACATTCTCACATGTCCCAGGACATTGTGCGTGGCAGTAAAGCCCACTTGTCCCTTTAATCTCTTGTTCATGGAGGAAATTAAATTGACATTCAATTCTTGCTTGCATGACAAATTGGATGGTAAAATTAAAAAAAATCTGTAGTTACTCCCAGCAGACTTTCTAAAGGTTACAACAGCGTTCTGCTGGCAGGCCTCTGGTCAGGTGCTCCGGGGATAACAGACCGGGCAGCAGATCCTGTAATTTGATTGGACTAAAAAAAAAAAAAAAAAAAAAAAAACACAAGTGACACCTTGGAGAAATTTTCCCAGCACAGAAGGGCACATATTCTGGACACACATATCTGTGCCTCGTGGTTATAGCCCACTGGCTATGTGTTGAATCATTATAGTAGTTAATCTTTCCCCCCTTAAATTGGCCAAAACTGACTGGCGGTCAAGTATTGTCTACTTCAATGTTTTTGCATGACTTCAGCATGTGATGAAAAACAAGCCGAATGAGAATTAAAATGACCCAGGTCAACAGCTTTCCTTGGTGTGGACTGAGTGCTTAGCACTTAACCCACACAAATGAAAGCTGTTGACTCGAGCCTGAATTCGAGAAGAAAAGGGTTCATATACTTACTGTTTATATCAGTGGCATTTAAAGTTTTGCAGGCACTTCTTTTTTTTTTACATTGGATGTCATTTATAATTAGTCTTCATTAGAAGCTTAGTGGGATTACAACAGCTTTCCTCAATGGGATTTTTTAAAAAGACAGAAAAAACCACTGGTGTCTTTGCAGCGAAAAACACAAAATAAAAAAATAGAAAAACACACAGACACACATACACTTGTGGGTGCGACAGAGATTGTAAATAGCTATTAGAAACAAAACTTCATCATCTACAAATAAATTAAAAATGACAGATAACTCAAAGTTAAATACATACTGCCATGGTATAAATATTCATGTGCACAAATCTCTTATCCCACCAGAAAGACAAATGTATTTCACATATGCCAGTGTTCAAGGGAGGCTTCAGCAGAGAATAAAAATCAGGATCAATACCACTGATACAATTTGACATCAAAGGCGGCCGTCAAACATTAATCTACAAGTTGTGATTGATGTGTACCTCCTGATGTATTTAAAGTAGCATTGCTAGATCATGTACATAGCATGCTGTTATAACCCCCCCCCTCCCCCCCCTCCCCCCCCGGGACCAAAACTGTCTGGAGTTGGAGCGTCATCCTGCTTGAATCAATAATTTCTTTTATTTTCATGTTAACAAAAAATGGGAATGAGAAATACAGAAAAGTCCTTTCAGGAGAGCTTTCCTGAGGTCGGTAAATTTCCGTGGTTGGCAAGGAACTTAGTATGCATCCTGCCTTATTGAAAACCTGTTGCCTCCATCTTATTATCGCAGGAAAGAGTAAACACAACGGAAAGAGTAAACAAACCTGTTGCCTCCATCTTATTATGGCAGGAAAGAGTAAACACACCCTGTTGTACTTTTGCAATTTGTACATCAAACGATTTTTCCAAAGTTCAGCCACGACAGTAAACTTGTCTAGTCAAGAACTGACAGTGCTAATTAAGGTATTCTTAAAGTTGCTTTCCGCAATGTTGTTGACCCAAATTATCAATATGATCCAACTGTAGTGCAATGAATGTGGAAATCAAACCGCTGAAATATCTACGTTTTCCTTCTGAAGTTGTTTGTAGCGTTGTCGAGGTTTTTTGGGGGGAGGGGGGGGGCAGAAAAGCAGTTTTACTGTTTCTGTCTTTCATCATATCATTCACAACAAAAATTATAAACTCAAGTCTCATCTGCTTATCATATCGACAATGTGTGTACATATTTTCTTTTGACTCAATATGCAATACCACAGGGGTGAGTTTGTCTCCCCCAAACTGTGGATTTGACCACACTTAACAATGCACTGTCTTATAAAAAGTAACTGGGCACTGATTTTTAACCAATCATTTTATCGATTTAGTTACCTTTTTTTTTTTCAAACAACATCTCTGATGACCATGCCACTTAAGCCAGTCCTGCACACCAGTAGTTATCAAGAGTAAATTTATTCCAATTTAGCCAATCCCCCACATGTATGTCTCCAATATTCTCCACATCGTGTCACTTGCGTCATGACAAGGTGTACGGTAAGTTGTAAAGAAAGCAAAGACAACATCACTCAGGCTTTCAACACACTATTTCGATGGGAGTCCAAACAAACTGGGCCACAGAACAGACGGTTTATGAAAGGCTACACCAGCCAACAATGTTGCCTCACTGCTTCAAATATTTTGCTTTTTATAAACAAAGCAGAGAAAACATGAACAAGTGTCAATGTGATGTCCTAACAGGCCTCCAAGCAAACCAGAAATGTTCTAGCAGGTATCCAAGCAAGTCATGATGTAGATTTCATGGCTCACAGACTGTGTAGCATTATACATTGTGTCGCTTTTCCACCACACATACTTGTATCTTGTAGTGATAAACAAAGAGTCTAGTCATGGGGGATGTTTCCAGCTACTGTCCAAACAAAGCCGAGACTTCTTTGCAATTATACAAACAAGAGCAACAGTGCCACATCTTCCATGTGGTTCCAACCCCCCACTCCCAAAAAAGAACAAAAATATCAAAATCCAAAAATCTCTATGCTCCATGACCAATCCAGTCACTTGTCTATGTCTAAATCTACGGATAAATTAATAATATTAACGTGCTAATATTTCTGTAGCCCTCCATGTGTCTGCCGCGGTCCTTTGATGTCATCAGTAAACACGATTGTATACAAACAGATACACTGTCACTGGATCTTGTACGACATGATACTGTGCCTTTGTTGCTCGTGGTTTCCTTCCTGCTGGATTCATATCCATACTGCAATCATCATCAATCCTTATCATGGTAAATCTGCCATTATCCAAAATCGAATTTTTAAACTTTTTGTCCACATCATCCATAATGTATTTGGTGTTTGTAACATGACCGGGTCTGTGGCATCGGAACATGACAGACAAGTATCGTTTAAAAAAAACAACGGGTCATGGAGATTAGCAGGCAAATTTTCAAAAATGAATAATGTAAAAGCATGATATGAAGTTTGTAAACAATAATGCTGAATGGTGATTGAGACTCCGTCGCTTACGACTGCCGAGACACGCTTTGGCTTCGTGCAGCTTGCAGCAAAAGTCACGCTACTTAATATTCATAGTTATGTCATAGAGGAGTGAAGCATGTTTGGGGTGAGGAAAAGTAAAGTTGTGTGACCTCCATGTCAATGGGATGTCATGATGGGATCATGTGGTGCTTGGCGTGACGAGAAACTACAACAAGACTTCAGCAGTGGCATGCGCATTCAAGTTTTCAGGAAACTTTGGTCTTGGCGTGACAAGAAGCTGTGGTATAACTACATGTATGTAATCAGTCGTGTGCGCGATCATCACGCCAACTCGCAGAAGCCTTTGAAATGGAGTTCATCGGCTTGCTATCATTACAGTGAACACAACGACCTAAGCATCTTATTTTATCAACATGATTAACTCTTCACTTGCTGAGCATCACAGATTTGTACTTGTAAACTGTTAAAACATGCTGCAGTACACGAGAGCCTTTTTGTGCAACATTTCACTCAAGTCTTGAAACATTGTGGCTGAACGGCATGTTGCTGGCAAAACAATTCAGCAATAAAACAGGAAAAAAAAAAAACTTTCCTCATTGGGGATGGCTGTACAAATTTTGTATCTGCATGGCTGGAAAACAAAAAGGCAAAGCTAAAGATAGTGTCCCGAGTCTGCATGCACACATCAAGGGCAGCAGGTGTAGACCAAAGGAGCATTAGGAAATCATGCAAACACACTGCCTTCTACAGGTGTGTCCCCGAAAACACACCAACATGTCACCTCGGCCAACTGTCTGTGCAGTGGCGTAAAGCACTTTGCCTGGCTTAAAATACATATGTGGAAAAGGTTACCTTGAACGTACAGAGTGTGCTGCAGTCATGTTTTCCTATTTGATGCAAGCAATCACAAATGTTCTCATTGATATACGTGTACATATTATGTACACGGACGACCTTTCAAGCATGCTGCATTTCATCCATTCGGCTGAAATGTGCACCTGATCTTAGATATGCCATTTGGAGCTCATCCTGCAGGTTACTGGTTGTTCAACCAATTTAACCATTTCCCCATTAAAGTGGCCAAAACTGACCACTAGTCACGTCATTGGCTTGAGTGTTTGTGTGACCAGTTTGAAAAGTGAAGAAAAACAATTTTAACAAGAATTACAGATGAGACTTACCAAGATAACTTGCCTGAAGTCAACTGTCCTAGGTATGAGTTGGGTAAGTAATGCCCCAATCCACTACATGAAAAAGCTGTTGACTCAATCTTTAAACCAGTCTTAACCCTTAAAGTGCCAGTCATAGCTATAATCAATTTCTCATTACTGTTAAACATATAATGGTTAAAAGATTCAACTTACTTATGAAGATATCCTTCATTCAAACACCATCAAGTCTCGTCTAAAGCAAAAAGTAGTCTTAGTCAACAGCTTTCCTTGTGGCACTTTGCATGCAATGCACGCAAAGTGCCCCAATGTTTTTTATTACCATTGAAATTCGTCAAAAACATTGAAGCAGACGACATTTGACCACCAGCCCATTTTGGACAGTTAAACTGCGAAAGAATTAAGCATATTAATGCATTGGACCCAACCCGTGCCAAAGAAAGCTATTGACCTAGGGCATGCCATCATGAATGGTCTTACACACAAATCTCAGCAAAAATATTTTCTAATGACAAGAAATTTTAGAAAAAATGTTAAGGCACATAATTTACATCCAGGCACTTTAGGGCAATTTGAATGGGAAAGGGATGAGACACACAAGTTTCCAACTGTATAAGGCTACATAACCTTGAGGGGCCTAATGTCAGTGCATAGGTATGCCACTTCCCCCACCCTACCACCATAGCCAACACCACCAAAAAAAATTAGCCAGCAAACATCTGATGGTGTAAATTTGTCTGCTCGTTTTTTCATTCAAATTAACATGTCACCAGTCAGCAGTTTTCCTTGGTATGTTGTGGCCCAACTGCACCAATGAAAGTGGTTGATCTAGTCTCCACAGGGCTAATAAAATTGGAATTTCATGAAATATGACAGCAAACAATGGCCTAAAATCCCTTGGCCACAGCTCCTTCCATACAGTTATTGCAGTGACACTGAACAGGGCATGAAACTGGCAAAGTTGACCCATAAGACCTTGAAACAGGTCAAGGTAACTCATGCAATCCCATCTGGGCACTTCAGGAGAGGCAGCCACATGACAAATTTGGTTGGGGTAGGTCTTCTTCATTTCTTAATACGGTCTATGCATAAGTTCACCAAGCAGGGAAACCCCAGCGGAGATTCCGATGTCCGAGCCAAGCACGCACAGGTTTCTGGGTAATTTGCGGGCCACTCAGTCTTACCACACAGAGGCTACAGCGCTACTGAATACAGCAAGTAATGAGGAGTGAAACATAGACCATGATTTCTTCAAAAAACAGAATCTAGGGTGGCCGAAAAAGTATTTGAAAGACAAAGGAATATCAGTTGATGGAAGGAATAAAGCAGCACTTTTATTTTTGATATTTGTCAGTTTGACGTTTCTTCCTGGTATCAACAATACAGCCCACTACACAACAGTCAGTGGTGGTTTACCAAGATAATTCGCCTTGTCAATCAACGTTGTAACTATCAATGCTTTCCATAATCCCTCCGCCAACGATCTACAATGGTAAACTTCTGTACACCTCCTGTATTTGGTCAATTTCCTGCTTTTCTGTTCATGATGACACGAACAAGATTAGTGTTCGCCATCATGCATTATTGTGACCACTTTTGAGAAGATGCACAGCGCACCATCTGGTAACAAAAAAATCACCCCGCATGCCTCGCTTTCGTAATGGGACAACTGCTGGGGTTTTCCTGCTTGGTGAACTTAAGCATAGACCGTATTGCAACGACACTAAACACAGGATGAACTTGACATATTTGACTCCTATGACCCTGAAACAACCCAAGCAGTCCATACCAGGGACCTACACACAAGATTTCGTTGCTAGGGTAGGTCTTTCTATATTGAAGATATCGCATTGACATTCATTGCGGAGAAAATGACATTATGATGACAATACCCATCGGCCAAGTGAGGCTAGGGGGCTAGAATGGTCCTCCCACATCTTTCCATCATTCTTATCTTCAATATTTTCTGAAGAGCTGCATTTACATTTTTAGCCAAAACAGAAAGTTTTTCAGGCAACACGGGCAAAGTCCATCATTTCCACATCTATTTTATTTTTCAAGAACCCATGGGACTATCAAAGCTGGTTTGTATCATTTCTAAATGTGCAAAGCAGCTTACCAACATCAACATCAACATCAGTAGCAACACCAACATCAATATCAACATGATTCAAGGATTGATATTACTGCATCGACGGTCCCAAATTACAGAACTTAGAATGTACAGAGCCAGGCTTCGGCAAATACTCGATATAAGGATGCTTACTAAAACCCACTTCACAAATAAAATGACATAATCACAAGCCCATCCTGCCAATACGACTTTCGAACACACCTTCCGTTTATAGACTTTCATGAATAGACTTCGGTAAACCAAACAGGATTGTTAGGGTTAACTCTTTATCGCTACTGAAAAGTCGTCAATCCCTTCCCGAGTGCTGGTAAATCCTTTTTCTCATCTGCTGAATACAAATCAGTCGAGCTATAAATTGACGGTCTTTATTCATGTCGTTCTGAGCACCTCAGCATTGGCAGCTGATTTACAGGGTTTCTCAACAGGCTGGTTGTATACCCACCTGGAAACTGACAAAGGCAAAGTATGTCCCTGCATTGGCTACACCATGTTTGGAATGAATAAGCTTAATTGCAGTACACTATAATGGATTTCACGTATTACATATACATGTACATGAACATGTGTCATCTTCAAATAAAACAATTGTAGCACACAGCACAAAGAACCAATCGCTTGTGCATTTACTTTCTTTTTGACAACATAAAGAAAGCATACATCAGTTTTCATGCAAAATCATGCACATCATATTGCAAGCTTCACCATCCATTTGATAACTATTGAGCGTTAAACATCATGAATAGTAATTTTAAATTTTAATGCAAAACTTTCATTTTGTTGCCTGGTTGTCACGATTATGAGTCATTAAGACATGCCACTCATCTTGACTGCTCTCAGTAGAAATAAAAACTGCCTCAGACACCCTCTAAGTAATTTCACAGCATAGTTAATAACCTCAAGTACATTTGTTTGCATTTGCATTCAACATGTTCAAATGTAAACATAATAATTCTGGGAGCAACATGATGGAGAGACACGTGCAAGTCTTCAAATCGACCCAGGTCTACTTATGCTAATTATAAGAGTGGAACAACGGCCTATCTTTAAATCTTTAAACCCCTGGAAGGAAATCAAAAAAAAAAATTCATGTCAAACTCAAGGCCTTTCACTGTGACTGTAATTTCACAAAATCCACTCCAAACAAAGCCATGATATTGCGGAAGGTTCCTTACTACATAGTTTTCTGGCATCAGTAAAAATGAGTGGAGTACTAGCAGCCAAACCAAAACAAATTGGCAGAAATCAATTTATATTTCAGACATGCAGACTTCTCTCAATACAGGAAATCTGCTCCATTATGCTGTAACAGCCACCTTGCATAGATGAATGAAAATCCACGAGAAATAGCGAAAAACCGCATGAAAATCCATGCAAGTGAAACCTTATCAGAGCATCATATTAAACTGCTTCCATGGAAATGAAAGAAAATCAGCAGCATTCAACAATAATATAAAGGCAACATATTTGCTGGTAGTGCGGAACATTCCCCATGTATTTCGTATCACTCGGGATTTATCTGTCACTGCTGTTTAAAGAACTGTCAATCTGTGCATATCACCAACCAATAGACATGAGTTATCAATATATGGATATCACGCACATGTACACACATGTATATGTTTGTAGACACAAATTTACAATCACCATGCTGTATGTATGTGTTAACGTTTCAATTTGTGTACATCCATCATGTTTGATAATAAAATCCATGAAAAATATGAAAGATGGCAAAAATGCTTTCAGAGTTCACAGGGATGGATGTCAACCCATACCCTTGCCCCCTTGAACTGGCCAGTGATCCAATAATGCCTGTTTCTATGGTTTTCGCTACTTTTCAACATGATTGTTTTCTTTAAAATCGAACAGGAATTTAGATCCGACTTATGCAGACACCATGGCCTAGGTCAACAGCTTTCCTTGTCAGAGGTTAGGTGCTAAGTACCCAACCCATGTCCAGGCCCAGGAAGACTGGGGACCGCTTCTCGATCCAAGGGGGAAAGGGTTAGGGCCTGTTTGATCACGGTTGACAAGTACCTTGAATGGAGGAGCAACTGAAAATTTAAATACTCCTTGGAACCTTAACATAAACTCATCCCACATTCCCTCCAGGACATAAAATGTTTTAGAGCTTTTATTGGAAGTTAACCGTTAAGTTGTCAACTCGATTCCCTTGGGACAAGTGAACATTTAGAGCCGTTATCAGACATTTGCCAGTGACTTGTCCCTAATTCCTCCAGCAACAAGTGTAAAATTTACATCCACTGTGGAAGATTCACCATAAACTTGTCCAAAATTGTTTGTGGGACAAGTAGAAATTTGGAGCCTCCATGAAATGTTTAAAGTTACTTTGTCCCAAATTTCCCTTTGAACAAACAAAACTTTTGACATCTATAGGTAGTTAACCATTTGCTCTTCCATACGGCCCCCCCCCCTTCCTGAAGTAGCTTTTCCATGGGGGGGGGGGGGGGCAAAGATTTTAATGTCAAGCTCTAAATTATATGCATGAAGCTGTGGAAAATTTGTGTATATGTGTGTGTAAAGTAACTAAGGTTCTTGTTTTTACCTCTAGAGGGCACCACGTCCACATCATGGGGGACCGCTCCATTGGTACCTGTGGTGTTGGGAGTAGTTTTGGCAGGTGGTCGACCTACGTCATTGGGCCTTTTGGAGAGATTGGGAGTGGACACTGTGCGGCCAACACGACCACTGCCATCAGCCTGTGTATACAGATATTTATACACAAAACATCAAACAACTTTCAAAGTACTTTCACCAGAAAAGTATAAAAGAGCATTTAACTCCTGTTCTGCCAATACACTCATTGTACAAAATCATTCCAGTCAAAATGTACTCTGAACTAGCCTGAGATGTTCTAAAGCATTTCATGTGCCTCAGTTACAGGCTATCCAAAATCATAATCATACACTCCTTATTAGAAGCCGTGGACTCTGGTGGAATAACTCTTTTCCGTTTCTCCAGCTTACAAAGCCAAAAGTCAAGATGTGGCTTAAACTTGGATTTTTTTGACACATAACATACTTGGTATGATGTAAAATAGAAAGATCAAAATGGATTAGAATGTCTAGGTACTTAAAATGCCCTTTTGACAACAATGTAGAGTTAAATTCAAATATATTCTATCGGTATCAAGAGATCTAGAAAACATGTACAGTTAAATTCAAGTACATTTTCTTGGTTTCAAGAGATCTAGAAATAATGATCTTCTGGGCACCACACAAAAACTACACACATACATGCAAGATTATGATCAAATATTCACTGGACATGAAGCAAGTTACACGTCTGTCAATAACTACTTCATGCTACATAAAGAAATTAAAAAAATAAAATACATGTAAATAAATATATAATGAAATGAGTAAATAAATAAACAAATAAATAAATAAATAAATAAATAAATAAATAAATAAATAAATAAATAAATAAATAAATAAATAATAAAAAAAAAAACTAACTGATGCTGACAGCTCCTACATTTGCCAAATCCCCCCTCACACACACACACACACACACACACACACACATGCAGCTTCTGCAATGTAAATTGTCACCAAATTAAGTATGTTAATCCACGCTTAAAACTGCATAAAATTCTGCAGAACGATTTCGAATATTTGCAACAGACATGCACGGCTTCAAAATGTGCCTTGTACCTGCTACTTCCAGGACAGTTCTACTTTTTGAACAATCCATTCCCCCACATGGGACCACTAATGGGTACGTGGAATTTTCAACACAAATCATTTCAATTGAAAGTGAAGGTTTCACTTTTGGAATTTGCCATCACATAAATTTCATTTCAGTGTGGACTGTTATTAAAGGCTATGGCCAACATGTTGTTTATGTTCTCATTTTGCAAATTCCATCCCACACAAAATAATAAAATCGATGATCATGTCGCCACAGGAAAATGGGTACTGTGTATTTTTTGTGTATATTAAACCAGTTACAAACATGACTTTCTACATAACAAAAATGAGCTCCCTCGGGGAGCTTAATATTCCAGGGACTGCTGGTATCATCAGCCAATGAGCCAAATGCTACTGTGTATTCAGTTTGGCTAAATACATTTGCAAAAGGCTAAAGCGTTATAAAATGAGTTAATAAAGGACTGGGGTAGAAATTTTCAGGAATTCTGCTCATATTTCCAATTTTTGGCCAAAAAAAAAATTAAAATCCAGATCTGTTCCTGATATTTTTCATGTCATAACCTCAAATCCCAAATACAGTCAAGTGATATCATTTGGTCCCAATATGGAAAGATGACTGATCAAAATTTATAATATGCTATGAACAGACACTGTATCATAACTAAATATAAGAAATAGGTGAGAAATTTAAGCACCTTTTTTCAGTTTGGGGTTTCAAGGGAACCAAAGACCTCACCTCTGAAATTTGATTGATTGATTGATTGATTGATTGATTGATTGATTGATTGATTGATTGATTGATTGACTGATTTTCTATTTTTCTTTTCTATATTGTAACAAACAATACCGGTGGCTCCCATAAACCTTTTCGGTAAGTAACTTAATTTTACAGTATTTCAGCAATTCAGTATTAAAGAGCTTTTGGTACAATCAAAGACATTTAAGCTAAATATGCTAACATGCACTTGAAATAATACTAGCAAATATGATCTTGCTACATGTAAGTTACATGTATTCTAAACATGTGGAGTAGCGTTTGCTTCTTCAGGCACTTCCAGAGAGGATTTTAATCAGTGTATTCTTCAAGAAATCAAAACATGCTGAGAAATGCAATCAAGGCTTTTTTTTTTGAAAAGGACACCATTAATACATTTAAGCACTCAGCTACAGTTCAAGGTGAGAAGATATGCAATCGTGTACACACATTAATGTCCAAGATAGCACACAGACATAAACACTGAGGGAACATTGACAGCAGAACAGAAAAAAAAATATACAAGTGGAATGGTGAACTACACACACACATACGTTATGTATACAAGAATTATACACCTGTACTGGTACATGTTGGTTTTCCATGAAAGTCTGCAAAATAGTTACATGACTCAGCTTCCTTTGGGGTTTTTTTCCCCCCCTTAAATTTGATACTAGAACTAGAAGCAAGTTTTTTGAGCAAATAACATTATGAATCCCCCCCATCCCCCGAGCAGGTGACTCTCACCAGAAGCATCCCTCTAACAGGGCCACCATTCTACTGCAGAAAGTTTGACCCTGACCTTTGACCTCAGGGTCATCTCTTACCAAATTTAAGGGAAGTCTCATCTGGGTAAATAATGACCAAGTTTGATGGACTTCAATCATACCCATCTGAAGATGTGGTAGGGAGACTTTTTTATTTTGCAAGGCATTGTGACCTTGACCTGAAGGTCCTGCACAATCTATAAAAAAACTTCTGAAAATCTATGGAGTAGCCGTACCAAAAGTTTCAAGTGAATCTGGCTTACAATTTTGAAGAAGTCAAAATGTGAACTACCATTGCAGACCCCATTGACTTACTTGGTAATCAACAGGAATGCAGAAATGATGTCTCACTATTTCCGAGCTATATTTCATATGTACATGGCAAAGTTGCTCACTTGCAATGCACAAGCTAGGCAAGCATTGATAACAACAGATACATGGTGTGCCAAATAAGCCTGATGCGTTTCGTCCTTCACTGGACTCATCAGAGGCTAATGAGTAATGACTGACCACAGGTTGAGCATAATTCTAATCTTATGCCCAGCAGTACAGAGAGTTGAAATCTTTCTATACCACAGTTAAGTGCAGGCCTTCACATCTAAAAACCGTTGGTGAGCTGAAAAAGCTCATCTGAAATCATTCTAGGTGAGCTACAGGTGAGCTATCGCTATAGTCGGAGCACTTAAATGCAAGATTGAGGTGTGCTTTTAAGAGCTCACCTCAATTATTTTAGACGAGCTTTTAAGGTGAGTGAAAAATCACACTCCTCAAATGTGAAAGCCTGTAAGTGGTTCAATCAAAACTGAATGTTGCATTGTGTGCATGGCCTTTATATAGGGCAGTGTAACATTGCTAGGGGAAATGTAGACGTTACGTTCAGGGCTCGACACTAAGGCAAGCCCGAAAGCCCGGGGCAACCAAGCTGGATTGTCGGGCAACTAATACCTTTAATGTCGGGCTACTGCTTTTTTTACCGGCTCAAAAATCATTTTGCCACTTTTAACTTCGATCGCCGTAACTCTCATGCCACTTCCGCTTGACAAAGCGTGTTTGTTAGCTTCCGTAAGCGCTCGCATGTTCGTTAGCTTCCGTAAGCTCTCGCGTGATAACGAGTGGTTCCAAGGATGCATTGACCCAAGTGACTTGGAACCCCAATCAAACACGTGCTTGCCTGCTGGAGCACGTGCGACAGACACTGACGAAGTGCATGCCAGATCCATTTTTCCCACGGTTCAGAACGAGGTCAACATGGCGCCCAAACAACCACACGTGGTGGCAATGAGAAAATGCCGAGTCTTATTTTGATACATAACTTATGAATTACGGTGAGTTAGGCTCCACCGAATGTGTAGAATAAAGTGAAAACAGTGAGTAATGCCGTCAAAGCAATTTCATGACAGTTTAAGCTGGTTACTTCGCAAACGAAGGCTCCATACCCGGCGATAAACTTTTTCGAGTTATTTGTCGTATGTACTACAACTAGATTTTAATGTATTCATTTGAACTAGGTGCTGTTACTGTATATTGAGATACATGGCAGGCAATCTTGAAATTGGATCAGATAATTTTTGGAATTCATGAATCAGTTTGATACTTTATACTGATAATGTTTTTCAGGGATACACATCCTAGTCACTTTATTACCTTCTCACCATAGAGGATATTATTTATTTTTGACTGCATTAACAGCGGTTGGAATTTTTCAAGTTTACTAGATTATCATTTTTATGTAGCTAATTCTGCTGGGTGCTGTATATTGAGATACATGACAGGCAGTGTGTTTAGATATTGGATTGAATCAGTTAATACTGGAAATGTTTGTGTGTGTGTGGATACATAACATAGTGTGTTAATTTATTCTTCTTGTAGAGCACAGTAATTTATTTAAGAGCATGATTTATGTTTGACTGTATTAAAAGCTACAGTTAAGATGTCTAACTCTCCACAGGTAACTTGTCACTGTATTTCCTTGTCCGTTTGTTCAGGGACCATTCTGGAAGGACATTAACCTTTGCTAAAAGGAAAATCCAAGCAAAATTATTGAAGCATGTACCCAAGATGTTCAGTACTAGATATGAAAGTAATTTTGTGCCCAACATTTAATCATGCATAATCTACAATGTACATGTATGTGTGTGTGTTGCGTACAGTAATTTTTCCTTTCAGTATCCATGAAATAAAAAATTGCCTTTGCAACTATTTTGTGTTTCTTAATCTTCAGGCATGTGAGAGTTCAGATATTTAACTGATTTCAGATATTTTGATCAAAATATCCCATTTTATCCTATGTTAAATCAGATAATTTACTTCTAAGCTTACCCAATTTAGTGAATTTCAGATATTTTTCTAATTGACCACTCACATGCCTGATGTTTGCAAACTGTTGAGTTTCTTTTGCTTGATCGTCATCAAGGCAGAAGCAGATTTCATCATTATGCATCTTTTTAAGTGTATATTTAGTGCTTTGACAGGACTCTTATTTTAAGCCCAAGTCCCCTCCAAATGGCAGGAAAATGCATATTTTAATGTCTTTTTTAAAAAAATTTCCGGGGGAGCATGCCCCCGGACCCCCCTAGCAGGGCTTCGCGGCTAACGCCGCTCGCAATGCTGAAAATGGGGCAACTGATTTTGTGAAGGGGGCAACCAATTTCTCTGGCCCAGTAGCCCTGGGGGCAACCACAAAAAATCCTTAATGTCAAGCCCTGACGTTGTATGTACACATTACATTGTATTGTGACATCATCAATTATGGGTCAGCACATTCAGCCTTACTAGACAGTTGGACTGGGTTGTGCCAGTCATTACAGGTGACTGTGTTGGCATGTGGTTTGATGACAGGTCATGCTCACTGGTTAATAGGTGGGGTCACACAGGGGTATTTTTCTCTGTGAGTACCCATGGGAGAACACCATCTCCAACACGGAGATTCCCATCTCCCTGTTCCCTGATCAGATAATGTGCCTGGATCATAAACTTTTTGTGTAAAGGGTTGCTCTCTTGACATGTTTTGTTAAAAAAGAACTTTTACTGCTTGGGATTTTCAAAGCTTCTTCGAAAGTCCCTGCACAAACTACCTAGTCATTCAAAGAGAGATCAGGTGCTCTCACTACCATAAATGTACAGCTGTGACAGGAATTACACCACTATCACCTGATCCATATCACTTGTGCCATATCACATTTAAGCCTTTTCCCATTGAATTAAGACCAAGTCAACAGCTTTCCTTGGCATGGGTAGGGCACTTAGTGCCCAACCCATGCCAAGGAAAGCTGTTGACCTGAGACGTGTTATCTTGATAGGTCACATCTACAAATCTCAGTCAAACTGATTTCCATTTTTGTTGAAATTAGTTGAAAACACTGAAGCAGACGACATTTGACCACCAGCCAGTTTTAGCCAGTTTAAGGGGGAAAGGATCGAATAACAAGAGACAGTGGCATTTTATCAGGACAATGGCTGGTTTTACTTCTGTTATCTGTGGAACTTTGAATGGTTTCACTTTTAACACAGACTCAAAAAAAACTAGACAAAACATGGGCATGATATGTTATCTTATGCTTTTTTCTATCTGTGGCATAGATATTGATTAATCTTGTTTTTGTCTACCAAAGATACAATCTTTTCTATAGTCATCAAGTTGCTGCAGTATTTCAACCTGTCTTTTGCACGCAATGTAAGCTGCTGCCCCCTATCCATAGAACTCTTAACTAAATCAGAGGTGTTTTACTTTTTAATATGGAAATCTAAGAGGACCAACTACTTTCAAGATTTTCCAAAACACAGCATAATTATAATAATACGACATAAACATTCACAGAATCTTAAACCACAAAGACTTTTACCTTCAATAACTGAAACAAATCACATTTTTTAACAATTTCCTGTTTAAACATCATCAAAAGAGTGAAAATATATATGCTGACACCTGTAAATTTTGTCAGATATGCTTCTGATATGCAAAATTTTGCAACAGTCTAAAACAACACTGGGGCAGAACACTATCTGCACAACAAGAATTCGGAACTGACAAGAGTCGCGCTTGAAACAAGTGGCTGTCATCTGGAGCTTACCTTGCGGAAGTGGTTCTGGAAAGCTAAACACTGTACAGAGGACTTGTGGGCGGCCATGATTTTGACTGGGACCCCGCCCTGCCTCAGGTCATAGATGTAGATCTTGCCCCGCATGGATCCGACTGCTAAGGTTGCTCCGTCATACTGCATGTCTATGGATGTCAAGGGACTCTCGGCAGTTATGGTTTTCACGGCCCTTCATTTGAGAAAGCATGGACAAATTTCAAAGCAATCTGAGCAACTTTTTACAAATCATCAGTGTATGATGTACATGTACTCAATTATATACTATTTTTCAGAAATTTACGTTATTTTTCCACTCAGAGATACATATTTAAATAAACATCTGCTTAATAGTAGCCTATTTACACTACAAATTTTTGTATACCATCTGCAGCAAACTGTTTCAATTATCTTCTGAATTTCAAAGCAGATGCAAACTCAAATAAACATTCACATACTCATAGCAACAAGCACAAATACATTATTCATAATAAGAGCGAAACAATACAATCTGGTCGCACTTCATCTGATGTAAGTAACCAAGTTACATGATTTAGATGTTATCTTTTTTCAGGAAAAAAAAGCAAAATCCCTTGGCCAACATGCATGTAAGTACCCACTGGCTACAGTTTCGAGACTTACGTTTTGCCTTGCACATCATAACAGATGATTCTCTTATCCAGGCCAGCAGTCATCAGCAACATCTCGTTGAGTGGGGAGAAGGCCAGTGACATGGCTGGTGCTTTGTGCACATCAGAAAATGTGTGAATGAGACGACGAGTGTTGGTGTCCCACAGGTTCACAGCTCCATCATCGGACACTGATCCCAGCAGAGATTTCTTGAAGTGACTGTACTGTATCTGGCGTATGACCTGAACAACAAATATATATTTTGACTTCCATCATATTTCTGACAATTATGTTACACAAAGTACTTCCTGTAATCATCTCTGCTATACCTTTTTTGTGTTTCTTTCACTAAGATAATATTAATATTTGCTTTTTCCACAAAGCAGCAAAGCTACAAATTTCAGAATTACTTTTGCCAAGCGTGGGGAATTCATATTGCTGAAGTGCTTATCACCAGGAAAACAGGACATTTTACCTATCTCATATAGGGAAACTAAACTTGTGCTATCCATCAGCAAAATAGCCATTGGCTAAAGGTAAGATTTGGCTGATAAAATTTTCTCAGCATTTGCCAAATTGGCTAAGGATATTTCACAATTTATTCAATTTTTGATGCTCATATTCATGGCATGTCATTTGACTATTTGGATTTTTTTAGCACGATTTCAAGGTTACTTCAGCCAATTGGATACAGTATATATATATATACACATACACATACATATACATACATTTACATGTATAAATACATATATACATACATATTCGAGGTACTGGTGCCTAAAGCAAGAGAAAAAATATCTTTCATTGCGATGGGTGGAATACCTGTACTTTGGGAGCTACCAGAGGACTGCAGGCCTGACCAGAGACTACATTGTGAAGAACGATTTCCCCGCTGTCAGACGCTGAGGCAATGTACGTGTCATTCCAGTTGAACTGTAGGGACGTGATGCCACCTTTATGATCCTGCAATCAGAACACAACATGTACACTTGACATTATATTTAAGGGGAGTTTTATTGTTTTCGTTATTTTCATACACATATATGAACAGTATTGCCTGGGGTGGGGGAGAGGGGTCACAGCGGTATACACTACTGATAATGCAAATCAGACATGATACAAAATTATTGTCCACCTGGATACAAGTGAGAACTAACAACTAGACATACCCCAACATTGGACTTCTAGGTTTGGCAAAGAACATGGACCTATTACTGAGTCCACGGATATGGTGTGTGAAGACTTATGCTGAATATACTTATGACAAATTTAAAAAAAAAAAAAAAAACAATATTCAAACCACAACGTCAGTGTTTGATAGTTTTCACTTTACATTGTATTCCAGATTTATAATTAAGACTTTTTTGTTATGAAATGGATTGTGCAGCTTATTGACGGCTAACATGGATGTCAATCATGCCTACAAAAATGCAAAGGCAAGTTGAAATGTAGATCCACCAGTGAGTAACTGCAAGTTTCCCTGCCTGATCAAACATACATTCGCCGTGATCCATGCGTCAGCCTACCAGTGGCATGGACAATATCCAATACACAACTATTACTTTCCTTACGTTTTAGTCATCATGTGACAAGTTGTAACTTCTTTACTCAAAATCAAATACAACAGTCCCCACCCCCCCCCCCCTTTGAGGGACCACTCCACTGGGACCATCTGCTTGTAAGACCACATTCACCAGGTCCCTGATTAGCCTATCTTTTTCCACGTCACTTTACCTTCAATGAGACCACCTGCTTTACTGTGACCACTTCATGCACTTTGAGATGTGGAACGCATTTTCAGGCGTTTACCAAAACTGACATCATGCCTGAAGAGTTCCACAAGGAACGAAACCGGTCGTGCTAGTCACTCAGGACCATACCCTTGTGGTGTTTTGACTATATATCACTTTGAGACATGGCTTAAAGGGGTTGTCCATCAAAAGAGGGACCACTGTATAAATGTCTGTCTTTTAATATAATGGAGCCATGAGTGCAGACTTGGAACACTTGATGTCAATAACAGGTGTAAACTGGTTCACTCAGCTGGTTACATACATGCACTGCATCTTGGGTAATTTCCTTGCACCCAGGATGACCATTCAGCTCTGAGTACTTTGCACATTCTGGTGCAGAACATGTCTGTTTTATGCACTTGATTAGAATTTTTAAAAATTCTTAAGCTATTTTAGGACTATGCCACACTGCATAGAATGAATATCCTTTAACCTATCACAGGTCCTAGATGGGCTGTTATTGGCTCATATAAATATAGGATAAATGCACATACATAAAAAAAGAGAGAGAGAGAGAGAGAGAGGGAGGGAGAGAGAGACAGAAACACGAGGCCCATGGGCCTTATGCTCTACTGACGCCATGGCTATATTGCACCTACATTTTCATTTTAAAGTTGTGAGTCCTCAAGTGGCTTCTGAACATGTAAAGCTTCTGTGATTTAGTGTCTGATTTATCCACCAGATGGCACTTTGTGCCATATGTTATCATAGCTTATTTGTGCAATTCCTGTGATGGATATTGTTGCATGTGCCAAGACAACAATGAGTGAGTCCTAAACTTGATGTCCTCAGTGACCTTGGGACAGAAGATCGAGGTCACCCAGATAATCTAGGCCTACATGTAATACAAAAAAAAAATCACAAGGTATACATTTATAATGCATGTACATCTGGAATCATCATAGTCTCATTCTTTTTTTTTATACTCGTCTCACAACATATTTCCTGATATTTTACATTGACTTACAGGTGCTGCCACCTGTATCACGATACTTCAACATTTTTGCCGCCCCAACATTCTTACATTTCATCAAGTTCCATGACAAATTAAGGACCATAACAATGTCCATAAGGTTTTTTTTTTCACTTTTATTCCACCAATGACCTTTAAAAAGTAGTGATATTTGATTAAGTTAGCCTGATTATTTCTCGTGTTAACAAATTTCATAAGTCTGAAGACATATTGGCTCATATTTTCTGTTCACCTTTAGGTGGCACCGCCAGCACAATTTGGATTCCACATATTAGCCTCCTAAATGTTTCCACCAAATTTCATAAAGATTCATCGCAAATCAAGGACACCAATGTTTTCAATTTTTTCAACTTTTTGGCCTGTGTATTATATAATCCTGTAGGTGGCAACCTCAATAATGAAAGGAACCTAGATTTTCATTCACAGAACATGTCCCAACAATTTTTAGAGGCCAACTTCAATAAAATTGTTGATGCTATCATGTTGACAAGCAAATTGTTTAACGATGGACAGACGGATGGAATGATGGCCAGTCAGACATGAGTGATCACACAGGCTCTGTGACCTATGATCAGCAGAGGTAAAAAAACAATTCTGATTGAAGCTGTACATCTGATATGGTTATAAGGTCTACCTGCACTAGGTTTAAAAACAAGATAAAACAGTGTCATACTAATCTTATGTCATGCATCTGCAGATTCAAATTTTACCACACAATGATGCCACCAGATGACAGCACCACTCTGTCAGATTTAAAAACCTGTCATGAAAATTCTTTTCATACCCATTCTCTCTGACATGATGACAAGATGCACAAGTCTACAGGGTATTTATTTCACCCCTGGCCTTACCTTGTAGGTCTTTTTCAGTTTGTGTGTCTTGAGGTCCCACACTTGTATTACACCATCAGCGCCTCCACCCATCAGGTATCGTGATGTGGAGTTGAAAGCCAGGCATGTCCGCTTCTCCTGCAGCAAGTGAAAGTGGACAAACTTTTTGAAGACCACAAAAAAGTGATATCTTTAAACAGTTCAGAGCTGTTCACTCAGTATGGCCCAATTAATGGACACCACAAAACCAATCTGCTGTCATGGTTGATCTGCAGCAGGTAAAGTGTATCCTAACTTAACTTTGTCTGCTAATCAGGGACTTCAGAGTTCATCTGAATATGGGACATTCACATTAGCTGCATTGCTTCTTTGGCCTGTAACATTCACCCACGTGTAAGGGCAGATCATTGCGTCAACCATGGCAAAATATGTTGCCCTTCCCAAACTAGCAACTTGGATAAAATTAAAAGTTGTATTTCCAGAGAAAAAAGCAGAGTCCTGGTCTACAACTATGCGTTAAATGGATGCAGTTAATTCTGTTATTTTAAGTCAACTTTTGTAAATTTATGACAAAAATGGCTCATTCACAGTCTTCAAAAAAAAGATTTCAGTCAAGTGGAAACACACCTGTTCTAATTCTAGGATCCAGTGATTTCTCACATTGCCTGATAAGTCATGCTATGACTGCCATACAAGGCACCTGTAGCATGACTTGTAATCATAAAAAGTGGATCCAAGTTTTAATCATCATAGCATGAAGTGAGTTACAAGAATTTGCTATGTATACATGTATTTAAAAAAAAACACATTGACACAAATTGAAAAGGCATGGATTTCTGGACAAAATAGTTTGGTTATAATTTATTTGTAACCTTTCCCCTTCAATTAGGACTGAGTTAACTGCTTTGGGCACAAATGCCCAACCCATGCCAAGGAAAGCTGCTGACCTGGGGAATATGATCTTGCTAGGTCTCCTAAAGTGCCCAACCCATGCCAAGGAAAGCTGCTGACCTGGGGAATATGATCTTGCTAGGTCTCCTAAAGTGCCCAACCCATGCTGAGGAAAGCTGTTGACCTGGGGAATGTGATCTTTATAGGTCCCCTATACAATTGTCAGTAAAAACATTTTTCATTACTGTTGAAATCAGTTGAAAAAAACTGAAGCAGACAACATTAGACCACCAGCCAGTTTGGGCCAGTTTAAATAGGCAAAGGGTTAAGTTCTTGACACCATTCTGTCACCAGGATCTTTAAGAGTGAATGCATGGCTACTTTCCAAATACATGTACATGGCAACAAGTTGTCATGGTCATATGACCATTGCAATTGTAAACAGCTACTCGCGTGCAATTATAGAGATAAAGATGAATTTAATCACTGATGCTGTGAAGTTTCTTGATAAGAGTCAGGGTCTCAATAAGTTACTTTGTGTCATTTCATGCAGCATCTGTACATGACCTGCCCCCCCCCCCCCCAAGTAAAAAAAAAATATATTTTCACACGTGTATATCAAGTTCAAAGCCCTCCCCCCCCAAAAAAAAATGATAGAGGAAAAATGATGTAAGAAGGATATTATACTAATTATTACAAAACAAAATAAAATTGTCTCTTTTATTATCTCCCATCCAATTAAATTCTGATGCACAATAAAATAATTACCAATCCAAGTATGTCATCTTGTCTATTTATAATGGTGATTAACCATTTTCATGCTGGGCACCAAATTTTTGAACTCCAGGCCAAATTTTGCAGTAAGACACCTTTAACTTTATCTGTATTATGGCAACGGGGGACGTGGTCAGTTGTCATTGCACTCTTTGGCAATCTCATGTGACAGTTTGCCTTGGGGCAGCTGCAGCATGACTTGCACGACAATGCAATCACCACTAACTTCAACACTTCACATGTTGGTCCATGTACTTTAACAAACAAAAGTTGCTTTCATGGAGAATTTGAAACTGAATAAATTCAATTTTCTTGCATATCAAGGCACACAAAAAGGAAAATTTGAGCATGAACATGACTGACAGGATTGGAACATCTTCATGAACTGCATAATCACAATTTTAATGCTCATGTAAAAGTTTCCTATTTGCACACTACTGATACAGCTCCACAATATTCATTTTTCACTGTAAATGTATTTCAATATGATATTAATATTTCCTGGTATATGGGCTAACCATAAAACAACTAGGGTTTACTGTAATATCTTTCAAAAGTATGTAAGTGGTCAGGTAGGTATGATTATATTATTTCAACAAATATTTTGCATTACAAATAAAGGATTAGTTAAGAAACATTATATTTGATGTGTATTTTATATTACAGATCTGCTACAAACCATATGTCAACTTGAAAAACTGTATAAAATACTTGTGGTAGGACGAAATATTAACCCCTAAAGCACTGGTTTAAGACTGAGTCAACAGCTTTCCTATCGGCATTTTGCGTGCAATATGTACAAAGTGTCCCGATGAAAGCTGTGGACTAACACTACTTTTTGCTTCAGACTAGGCTTGCTAGTATTTGAATGAAAGGTATCTTCATGAGCAATTGGAATCTTTTAACCATTATATGTTAAATTGTGAGGAGAAAATGACTATAGCCATGATTATCACTTTAAGGATTAACATAGTTGGGGTTACAAGAAACATAGAATTTTTTTTTTCTTTTCCGCCAAGGAGGCTTATAGCCAACTTAAATCAACATGATCAAATTGAATAAATGTGGAGAGAAAAACCGCTATTATAGTAACCAAATGTATGAAATAGAAAGGTAGGCTGTGTAAATGTAGCAAGAGAAATAACATATCAAATCCTTGGTGCAAAGAAAAAAAATAAATTCTAAAATCTATTTTTACCCTTTAAGCAATTAATGAATACTTTTTTTTGAGGGGGGATTATCACTTTAAATTTTAAGGCTGTGAAACATGTTTGATGCTTTAAGTCATTTGACTGTTAAAGCTTTGACCTTTCAAATTTTTGTGCAAAACATGATACTAGTAAAGTAAGGTATACGCTTCGACAGTGAATGGATTGGTTATGGGGCACAGAGATATTGGATTGGGTTTTTTTTCTTTCTCCTTTTTCTTTTTGCTTCAGAACTATGCAAAAGATGCTGCACTGTTGCTCCTGTTTGCATAATTTTGTACATCAGATGTTTTCTTTTTTTTTGCCTCACATTTGTACACTGAATCAGGCACTCAGTATAGTCAGCGTCCTTTTTTCTTAACAAGTCCAGACAGGCTGTGAAAGACACCACCTTGGTCTCGCAAGAAAGGCTTTCACATTTTGACATTCCCAATGGCAGTGTATAGTGGTACCTGCTGTATGTGGCCACCCTTTCTGCCAAGAAAAAGTGGCCACATACAGCAGGTGATCTGTCACCACGGGTAAATTTTACAAAGAAATTTACTCCTATGTCCGAGCCTAGTGACCACAAAAAGCAATGCGGCTGCTCACGGCAGTGGTTACATACAGCAGGTACCACTGTACAATATTTACAGTGGCCTGGACTGGCCATGTGTGGTCTCTATACATGTATAGTATATGTTACAGTCTGTCTGCCTCTGTCTGAACACATTCATGGCCGCAAATGAACTGTGCTAATACGTGAATGAAATGCACTTATAACCCTCCTTGTACATGTTAAAAAGGTTGTACACAAGATAATCTTATAAACAAACATTTTGATACCCTCATTGGAGGAGCTGAAAGGCATAGTGTCTGGGAACAATTCTACAAGGACCAGGACACTACACACAGCATAAAATACTTGATACGGACATGCGGCGACTTTGTAAATGTGACAAGTGGCATTAACTCTAGTCCCATAGACCCTCTTTGTGGTACGTGTATTTTTTGCACCGACTGGCTTGGTACACTGTGTGGCCATGATGTAAAAATATCAAGTTATTAGCTTTATTATACATACATATACATATATGTTCAAGGACAGTGAAAGTTAGTATATTGCTGTTGTTATGTTTTCTGAAAGAAAACACAACATCCAGGCCAGTCTGATTTGGTGACTTAATCAGTGACTTTGTTACAGGGACAGATCTAGGCCTTCAAAATTAGTAGCCAAATCGGTGAATAAAAAAAGTAATCACTGCAGAATTCAGCCTAGCTCTTATATAAAACACATGAAAATAAATTAGCCTTGTGCAAATTTCTTTAGCCAAATGAATGAAACATTAGCATTTGGCTAATTGGTTAATGGCACCAGCGGTCCCTGTGTTACCTTAATTCATGTTCTGAAGTTTCCAATAAAAAGGATACTTGAGCTCTTTAAAATTCAAATACAAATATGTATTTATGTAAAATAAAATATATCAGCATGTCTAAAAAAGACATCACACTACCTTTTGCAGATGATTTACTGTTTGAAGATCATAAACAGATTGATATATAGATTGGCCACCATCCCAAACTCTTAAACAAACTGTAAATAATATATATATATATATATATATATATATATATACATACATACATATATATATATATATATATATATATATATATATATATATATATACATATATATATATATATATACATACATACATATATATATATATACATACATACATATATATATACATATATATATATATATATATATATATATATATATATATATATATCCCTTCATAAATTTTTTGAATGTCATGCAAGCCTTTACCAAGAACTTTAAAATCACTCTCAAAAGTCCTCAATTCACATACAAAGTGCTACTTTGTGCACATTTTCTGAAAGCAAATTAACTGCAGGTTTGGGGGGGGGGGGGGGGGGGGTTTGCTCATCCAACAAATATGTTGGTTGCAATTTTGCACAATCATATTGATCATGCTGATATCACCCAATATAAATGCACTACTGGAGAATACTGCATGCTCTAAATTCACAAAATTTACTGTATTTAACTTTTTACTTATTTCACTGTGTGGCACAAAACCGTGAAAACAAGAACACAATGAAACAGTATTGCGAGTATTTTAACATAGGTTTAATAGGAACTTTGTCCAAATAGTGAAATTGTAACTTCAATTAAGTGCCTGAAATATAGAAACATTCACTTCCTTCACAAACAATACATGCTGGCCTATAAGGAATGAGATTACCTGTTACAGTGTATTTTGTTCACAATCATGTTTAGAGGGGATCTTTGAGGGCTTTGCTCTACATAATAATGATCTAATATTTGAATCAAGTTGTTTAAAGATGGTAATCGAATTCATCAAACTGAACAAGTTTTGTGTGGATGTTTTTGTTTACATGTAACATGGCCTACGTGATAAACAAGATCATTAAAAAGTTGATTCAGATATGTATGCACTCAGCATAAAAGGGTTTTCTGATTAAGCCCTACCACTTTGCCTCCGCGGCTTTGTACTAAAGAAACCCTTTCACATAAACCCAGCTTTCCACAATGTGCCCCAACACATAGAAGTCTGGATTAACTCAGTGGCACAATGCCAGGCATAATGAACACTTGAATGGACTTTCCCCTACATTAGTAGTCACTACAGACACCTGCAAAGAAACCACTGAGCAGAAACACAAGTGATCCTTATGCATTAAAGATATCATTCCACTTGATTGCCACACTTAAGGGCAGGTAGGACACCAAGGGTACTTTTTCAGGGGGAAAGTACCACTTATATCAAGACTCATAGACTGACGAATATTTATGCAAACATGTATAAAGTATGTATTTCTGTAAAGGAAATGATTAAAGGATTTCAAATATGATCTAGAATTTCAACTTTGTGAGCTAACTGTTGAATTAACATTCAACTCACTGGCAAACGTGTCAAATTCCAGACCCCTACACAAATATGGCCATAACTCTTTTCACATATATTCAAATTTTCAGTCTTTTTTTAAAAGAAATAATGAGCACTAGAGTGGCTCAAAAATCTTGTCTGAGCTTCTTTGGTTTTCTATATATTCGTTTAAAGAAAAAATGATGGCAGCCTAAAATCCAGAAACCTAAATTGTGTACTTTGAGAACTGCAAAAAAAAAAAAACACTGACGAAAAATATGCCCACATGTTTTTCAGTCATATAGGCACTTATGAAAGTTGTACAAATAGATCATACACAGATAAGTCAAATTTGGTTCAACCTGTTGGCAGTTCTTTCAAATGCACACAAGGGTCTGATATTTGACATGTTTACCAAAAGGCTGAATGTTTACTTAACAATTATATGACATTCAAATTGTGGTCAGATTTAGAATCTGTGGATCATGTCCATTTTGAAAATGTGAATTTTTTTCCATGTTGCCGTTCATATGTTTCACTCTATGAACTTTGATAGGTAGTTGTAGTTACCCTAAAGAGCCTTCAGTGTCTTGTCTGTCCTAAACTCACAGCAAGGAATTTTTTCCCTGGTGCATTACTACTCTGGTTCCCAAAATGTTTCCCAAAACAGACAATCTCTGCATACTTCATCAAATAATATACAATGTATATTCCTCAGGTATAAAAAAGTCTCACTTTTGAAGTCTACCACAGTTCAGTTTGTTGTTTTGATTTGTTTTGGGTTTTTTTTCTCACTCTGCAGCGTCTGCAAATGAACAGGCAATTTCCATCCCCGACACTCGCCTAGTCTTCTCTTTACGATTCATAATTCTTTCCACTCGTAATACACCATCACAGTCACCAACCCCTGTGATAGTCAGATAGTTAGGCTTAACCTCTGTGCTATGCAACCTGACCGTGTCTTTTGTGCAGCGACACAAGTTACCCCACAGCATATAAACAGGTGAAACACCATTTTCCTCCACAGTTCCTGCCAAGCTGTGGCAGCAACAAGACCTGTCATTTACAGTATTTCCATGCTCATTGTGACCTTTGCTTGGTCCTTGTGAATATATATATTCCTAATTACCCTTAACAATTTAGGCTTGTAATAACTGGCAAATCTTATCAGATTCTCATGTAACACACAGCTTTATGTTGTGAATAGGCAAGGGACCCAGGATGGCATTTGCTTAATACATTTGGGTAACATTAGCACCCATCAGGGCTCACTTATCCAAATGCGTCACTGCTTGGGACAGTATCATGGACATGTTGATGTCAAGGTATATGCACGGGTCAATGAATTCCATTTCAATGGTTTTTCTCTATGTATTAAGCTTTTTGAATTCAAATTATTCATATAATTTTGTTTGTTTTTTTTTAAATTACCACCATGCCTCACTTCAAATCAGTGCTTCTATATATTTTTTTTTTTTTAAATAAATCATGCTGCAACTGATGTGAGCTAAAAGAACTTAAACATGAAACCACAATCAGAAATAAATGAGAAAATCTGGGACTCGTATGGAAAGAGGTAAACGATACGCATTTTTCAGATGACCATGGTGATATGGAGCTTTATTATCCAATTCCACGAATTAGCCACAATGGCTGGTGATTTTATACTTACATTGACAGCCAAGTCCCTGGAGTAAGCTCCGGTACTGGTGTAAGTCAGCACAACTTTGTCTGCAGCTGTGGATGCACTTGCTAAAGTCTGGTGTATGAATGGTTAAGGTGCATATATATGCTGCTTGTGGGTTGACACAATATCAATGGTTCCAATGTGTAATATTAAAGGCAGGGTCTGTGGCTTTTGTGCCAAGTGATGAAAACAGTCGGAGATTCAACTAGTTTTGTTGGCATCTTCAACTAAACAGCACCAGCTGGAAATACTCAAGCATGCCCATTTATATGACACAGGGTAACACCTCCCTCATTATGTAATCACCTGCATTGTAAAATTTTATGCAGCAAAAGACCACAAACCATGATTAACAAATCAGGGGATCATTGTATGGTTCATCACCTTTTGAAGACATGGGCATAGTAATATTTTCTCCTTGTTTTGCACACACTGTTAACCTTCCATAGGCATGAATAAAATAAGAAATTAATGTCACTTCAAAGCTCTACCTCTGCCTCACCTTATCTTTAAAGACATAATGCAAAATACAATGTATGTGATTTGCGTACATCTTGAGAGTAGATCGAGCCAGGCTAATGTAAAAATGCAGACTTCTGCTGATAAATAGGAAATTATATCATATCAGAGATACAAACTGGCTGTCAGTGAAAACTTAACCATCATAAAACATGAAACAGACCTTGAATTAGACAGCAAGAGTTTTTTTTTTTAAAAGACAAATTAAAGGAAGTGGTCAAAATTAACCGTCTCCTGGTCAAATTAATACTAAGTCAGACGTTTTCCTTGCCACATTCTGGGTGCAATGCCACAGCATGCAAAGGGAAGCTGTTGACTGATCTGGGAAGGGCATAATTCTGTAGATTTTTTTTCAACAAACTTTACACAAAATATTTTTTGAACTATACGTAATTAAGTTTACAAAAACAAAGGGGTGGAACCTAAACTTTTTCTGAAGACTGAACTTTTCGCTATAGCCACATTACCACTCACACATACACAGTACTAAACTGGGGTAAAATGCTTACACCCACCCCAACTATAGGCTTTTAGTAAGAATATGATCAGAAGTGTTAAAACATTAATTCTCCCAATAGAAGTTAAATGCTTATTCCATACAGTAAAAAAATAACAAAAACATTTATATGCAGATAAAACCCAAACAATTTCAAAATTGTATCAGAATACCTGGCAGACCCACACATATACATGTACATTGTAAAAACAGTGATGAAAAAAAAAAAGACACTTGTGTTTACTGCAACCATTCAAGCTGCAAATTACATTGTATCAATTGGGCATCTGACCCAGTAATCAAGTTGATACACCGTTTCAACTGCACTCTGATCAGAGCAACTTTTTCCAGGCAAAATGATTGAGAGCTTTGGCTGAAATTTCAAGACAGAAATCAGTCAACAGATGGAAGATCCCAACCCTGCGAAAAATGGGTAATTAGATTACATTAACACACCAGGGACTTTGGGCATTTTGAAACGGAGAGGGTTGAAAGAACGAATCCACATTCAGATAGCTCCAGTGTATATGAAGTTTGACATTATTGTAAGAATTTACAATTTATCATATGTAATATGATTACCGCATTAGTAACTGCTAGCATGACCAGCAGTCTGTCACAATTTTGCCTAGTGGTAGTCACTATAAGTCATCAACCATAAGCCTAGATGGCATTTGGGAGTACAGAAATTTTTTTCCTATCATTTTCTTTTTTTTTTTTGGGGGGGGGGGGCTGACACTTCACACATAACACCTAGCTGATGGCAGATTCTGGTGAACGTGCATTATGATGTACACGAGGACCAAAATATTATATGGTGTGAAAGAGTAAATACTTACCTGTGTGAAAAGAAAATGTAACTATATAGTACAACACTACAAGCAATTCAGTGTAAAGCATTGATTGATGGATCAACCTGTGCAAACAGGACTCCTATGACCTTGCAAATGAGGTCAAGGTCACCAAAATGTAATCAACCGAAGAAATGGTGTCAAGGGAAAAACAAGGCAAATTCAAGTTATTGGTGGCCAATAATCATGAGATACTGTGTTCACAAACTAATGATGGGATGGATGGACAGACCAACAAATTCAAGCTGGGAACCTTTATTAGACGCCCTATTATTAAGGGCCATTTGAAATCAGAGGTTGAGCCCCAAAGTAAGCCAAACAGTTCTTAAGATTTTGGAGGGCCCCTCAACTGATAGATATAGCCCCTTACTTGATGGACTTGACTTACGGGCCTCCATGTCGAATGTGTTTAGGGGCCAGTCTACCTTGTATTTTGATTAGAGAGCAAAAATACTACATATTCTTCAGGAACAGGTTTTACACGTATACATGCACATGCCAAAAATCAAATACAATGTGAACTCTTTCTCCTATACATGTATATTCAATGTGAAAATTTCCAGAGCTAAATCATATATACTATATGCAACCATAAATAACCAAATAAAAGATTATGTTTTCAGGCATTTTGGTTATTTCAAGTACATGTACTAACAAGCCACATGGCCTGTAAAATGTAGATTTTTGAGCTAGGATTTTCCATAATTTATGCAACTCCAACAAAAACATGCCACATTGGTCAATGTCAAGTCTTGCGAACATCAGTGAACTTCAGTGCAAAGTTTTTCAATTTCAAAACCATCACATTTATGTCCCAGATTTCAAGTACTTTTTACATAAACATATAATTGAATTTAACTTTTCAGCATTTTGCCGCGAAATGCCTACGCATGGATTGGAGACTTGAATAACTTAGCCTTTTCCAACATTCTAGGAAGAAGATATTCATGAGAAGTATTGGTAGCCATTTTTTAGCGTAATGCAAACCAGGGCAGACACCATTTATTCATTGAAGAACGTAAATGATTGTACTTATATTGGTATCCAACTGTTCCTGAAATATTACAAAATGAAATCCACAATTGGTTGATTGCAGCAGTTTTATCCAGCATAGAGATGACCTGTTAATCATTTTGACATTAAGGCACTTGCAAAACGTCAAAGGTTCTGGCATTTAGGCACTGACAAAATGGTGGCAAATCTAAGTGGCAAGACTCAGTTACAGAGGTATTTTTGCCTTTAATTTTAAAGTTCTACTCAGTAAAGGAGATTCAATAAAATTCACAATAATCATGGCACGGATGATGGATTCAGACAGCACTTGTTTCCAACAGCTCACAGCTTAGCACATCCTCACAATGAAATGCTGTATACTTGTGCTGCTTAAAACTCATCATCCATGCCATGGTAACGGTGAAGTCTATATGTAAATTTTTGTAGCAAACATGAAGCATAACTGTCGAAGTTGTGCAACATGAAAACCAAGGTAATGATCCAGTGCAGAGCAGAAAAACTTGGCCTGAAATTATGATAATTTCAAGAAGTGGCCAGGAGTATTGGAAGTCCATGTGATTTGAATGGCCAGCAGGCAGCACATACAGATTGCTGGTGATCTTGTGCAGTTTGTAAAAAATTCATCATATATTTTTTTTTTAACATAATATCTATCAGGATAATTATCCAAAAACACATTTTTCAAGTATGTTTGACTGGTTTCCAACATTTCCCTTCAGGAGCTGTTGTTTATCAGGACCATACAGGAAATGGATAACTGGAAAGTAAACAAAGATTTACACCTTAGCATGCTTAATCAATCAGTTCCAGCATAGATGTGCATATATGTGATATTATAGTCATTTGAAATGGTAGGTTTGACATCTTTTTCATAGGGCTCGGTACATGTGCATTACATCTCAAAGTATTTTTGGTTTACAAATTTAGTTACTTCATTTATTCACTTTGTTTTCACTTATTTTTTCTGCTAAAATGCTAACTTATTTTGACCCAATCTCTCCATCTTTTGACAACCACACCTTCCAGATCAAATTAACCAGTTTCATTGTATGCACTCCGAATGCTGTTACTACAGCCATACCAGAAGATAGTGCTCAATACATTGTGCTGCCATAAATAATGTCATAGACCAACTACCTATACATTGTAACCATAAATATTTGTTTACCTCGCACCGACACAGAACATACTAGCCTCTGATGCATCTAGGAGAGGACAAACTGGTCAAGCAATTTGCCACATTGTTTGTGTACTTGCATCAATGCTTGTCCCATTTTTCTATGACAAAATATTCAGTTCTGGACATGCTACATAGCAACATGTAAGTGCATGTAGCATAACTGTTTCAGTACTGACCTGTAGACTGTGTCAACAGCCTTCTTCGGCACAAGTTGGGGACAATTCACCCAAAGTGTACAAAGGAAAGCTGTTGATGGTAATAAAATTTAAATAGACTCTAAATCTGACAGAGAAATCTTCCTTTTCCTGGACCAATTTAGCTGAAAAGATGGTAATTTCTGTAACCAGAATACTCAGACTCCTGTGCTAACCTCAGACCAAATGGCCAGCACAGATCCTATGGAAAAACCATACTGCAGTATAGTGCAAGTTTGAATGAAAGAATCAAAATACATAAATAAAAGTTAATGATAATACAAAAATAAAATAAAATACACAAATTCATCACAAAAGTGCAAAATTTTACTAATCAACAGAAATGCTCAGTGAAGTCATATGTTAATTTTGAGAAATTTTATACAAAGATCGCTTCAGCATGTTTGGCTAAAAATGTTCTTGTAAACAGACTGTGAAAAAGTTTTAGTTTAACTTGGGAGTCCTCCTGCCAGGGTAACAAACTGTAGTATATTATGATCATGTTCATATTTTTGATAGTTTAGTATATCCTTAACATTTTGCACTTTCACTATTCTAAACAAGGAAAGCCCTCTAAATCTATGCGCTGATCAGGTATTTTACCGTACTATTAGCTAATTTGCAAAACGGCACATTTCAAAATTACAGGCCCCTTCAACCATATGAATTTCAAATTTCTAGAAAAAAATTTACTCTATTACCCCTGTAATCTCTGTGGAAACAGTTTTATTACCTATTGAGTCTGAATTTATACTTAAATTTTGTATGGTCCTTTTATTTTCTGTTTCTGAACCCATTTGTTTTTATATTGAGTAGCACTTGCTATGCTGGATTAGTCCATCTGCCAACAAAGAGTTGTCTCAACTGGTTTAATTTTAATACAGGAAAATCTTATTTGAGAAATACTGTGGTCTCATGAAAGAATGGTTTAAAAAAAAAAAGAAGATGTATGGCCTCTGACAACACATGGTCTTCATAGCAGGCACCACTGTCAAGATTAGACAGAAAATCTATGAAATTTTGGAAAACCTTTCCACTAAAGTATACTTTATGTTGAAATCAGTAGGGTTCTACATCATGGTGTTTCTTGTGCCCTAAAACAAACCATGTTCTTCATGAATTCCAATTAAAAAAGGATATTATCATGGCTCCATGCAACTGATGAAACATTGCCACTGTGAGGGTTGAATTGTCTGGCCAAAGAAAATCCACTGCAGTCCCACAGTTTAATGTCATCACCCGCCGACACAAGTTTTAGATCAGTCATAATTAATGACTTAATGTTTTAAATTATGTAGGTCTATTGTCTCTTCCACACAAGTTTCCTTGCAGTCATTTGTGAAGTAAATCTAAGTGTATGCACATATTTATGGGGGTGGCTGTACAAATGTCAAATCTTTCAGAAAATCCAAGGGACAAGAAGACACTGTACACACACAAAAAAAAATCAAGCCGTGTTTTCGGTATGCGCGCGTGTACAAAACGGTTAGGTGGTCAGAAGTGTCACATCACTACCACATAGCCTAAATATCATGTATGCCAACTCCTTATTGTCAAATGTGGCAAGTGTGCTCTTCAGTGCAAACACAGTGCTATGCGGTCAGGCAGATTATCAGGCAACAACTCAAGACGGTCACCGCAATACTTGTCCTTCGCCAGGCAATGACGTTGGCATGCAAACACCCAATGCAACACATAAATTGCCGGTTATGGAATAGTCCTCGGCTCTAATGTTTCAGCTGTTCAGTTTAGGGTCATGTCACCTCTGACACTGCCCCCACTTGTTGTGAATCACTGGACACAAACTGTCAATGGGAAGTGTTGACAACTTGCAAGTAGCAGTGACAAGCATCCAGCATGGGTAGGTCCAGATTCAGCCTTCAGCGTCTCCGGTTCTCTTAAAATGGCTCTCTTTGTGTTTAGAACGCCCACTCATTGAATGTATGTACCCTAGTATTCGTCTGAATGACACGGCAAATGACAACAATTCACAGACAGTGAAAACTGCACATACAAACAGTTAATCCATGTTGAGGTATCCCGCCATGGCCGCCATTAGTGTAAAATATTCTAGAACGAGGCTTGCTTTTCCGTCAGCCGAGTGAGGGAGCATGCAGTTTGGTAAATGAAGACCTGTCTTTCCTCATTGCCGTCAGAGGACAACACTATCGTACCTATAAATCCAATGCACCAAACACCTGTCAAAGCTTCAAGACATTGCTTTTGTTTAGAAGTGTTTTATATGCCCGGATTTATATGTCTCGCATTCCACCATCCCTGACTAAAATAAAAACATTATTGATGTTATTATTTATTGACATCAATTATAATCAGTGAAATGGTGGCACCAGAAAAAAGCAAACATGGTACTGTATGCCTTTGATTCAACTCATGCAAGGCAAGTGACATTGCAAGATGGATTTGTAACTTGACAAGACCAGGGTGTTCATGGTGCATTCAATAAACTTAAACTTAACAGTATAGACAGTCAGATGTGGGGAGATTATTGTTTAAGTAGCGTGAATTATTGGTTTAATGCATGTGGGTACATGTATGTGCAATTGCATCATTTAGGGATTGGCCTGGCTGTTTGTCATTTCCCCATAAAGTGAGAGTATCATCTGCATTTGCCTTGTCTGTTCATCCTATGAATGGCCCACTACTTCATGTCAGGCAAAATTGATGACAACTATGTTGTATATCAGACGATTAGGATAACATATGTTTGCAATTAGATGTGTGTGTTGTTCATAAAGGCCTTGCCATCAAGTTCTGGTCTTTCAGATAAAGCTCACCATCTGGTATAACACAGAAAAGTTATAATTTTTGTTTGTCCAGATAATTTGTGACACTCTTGAATATTGCCCTTGTACCATAAGACCCCAGTTGACAAATTGTTTTAGAGCTCATCTGGTTTGATTAGGAATGTTGGATTTTAATTTTCCCCGCATTCATGCACATTACCATAAGCACTCACGCTGTGTGCTAGCTATCAAATCAAGTCAAGCATTTAAGAGATTAAGTTTCTCAAACCATTGATCACCACCTTACTTTGGACAATGTACAGATGCCGCCAAAGTGTCTTAACATGTGTCCTAAGTGACAATTTTGCTGTAACTCTGATACCATGAAAGGAAAATATAACTGGCCTTAATATTTGTTTCCAAGAGAATGTTATCATCCAAAGGAGTACATTCCCATTAGATTGCATCTTCAATGAGCTTGTTACTTGCATATACACATTTTATTTACAAACATTCAGTTACAGTGCTAGATTAAGTGTGTCCACATGCAACAAATTCCAAGCTATTAACTTGCAAATCATCATATAATGCAATGAGAATAACTAATCCTGGGTCTACCTGTGGACTGAAGATATGCTGGTGTCTATTATTGGCATCTGAACCTCCTGATTTTGAACTGCCCTACTTTGGGTCATCTGAGAAAACAATTACCTGCAATAAGAATTACTGTCGAATTTTCAACAAGTCAATTCCTCATTGTTCACATATAGCATGTAGTATATATCTCCAGCAAGACACACGTTACGTCGTGTACCTTGAAACCCATTTGTTGTTTGATTCTCAGCACCTTTGTATTGCTTTCAACAAGTATAATTGGTGTGCATCTTGAATACATGTAAATAATTTTCAATGCTGTTAAATTATGGTACAAGTATTCTATGTCTGCACCTATGTTTGTTAAATATCATGGCAAATCATAATACTCATCATGACTATTGGTCCAATTACATGTTGTGATTACATTATTTTAGTCATGAATACCCCTATGAGAACATTCTTTAATTTTAATTTGGGATGCATGGACTTCAAGTTGATCCACATATTCAGATACTGTACTTTGTTTATGATTGTTGGAATCACAGAGGGGCTTTCTGGATGATTTTGTGAAATTAAAGTTCTGAGTGCAAAGTGTACTTTATATATTATTACAGTCTTGCTGGTTCATTGCTTAAATTTAGAGAGCTATATGTATTTAAACGGTGGCATGATGCACTGTACATATAATCATATGGGTCAAGTGGTGGAAACATTTCTTCAAATATATAAACAATATTATATCACTGCTTGTTTGTATTTATACGATGGACTTTTTGTGTCTGAAATAAACTTATCTTATTAATCATTATCATCATATAACAATAACATGATTTTGGAGGGCGTTACACTTTTTCACTGTCCCAACATCAATGATTAGCAGCCGGACACTTGAGGGTGTTGATGACAGTGAATGGCTGCTTATCATTGATGAAGGGCCAGTGAAAAAGTGTTACACCCAACAAAATCATGTAATTAGTATAATTACTATACCTAACAGGTCAATGAAGAATGAAGACTATACAGACAAGTAAAATTGCCGTGGGTTCATGCTTTTGTGTAAACATCAAAAGTAGAGGGCCGCTAATGCATCAGCACATGGATCAAAAGGGTAGTGTCTATGTTACAGGGTGTTACCGTGTGAGCAAGATCGAACTTATCTACTAGAGAATGCCCTAGTAATTATTATTATTATTATTATTATTATTATTATTATTATTATTATTATTATTATTATTATTATTATTATTATTATTATTATTATCATTATCATTATCATTATCATTATCATTATTATAGCAACGACAATACTAATAATTGTTATATTACCAGTGACGCAGACATTTTTTGCATCACCAGCGGCTAGCAGACGACACATTTATCAAAACTAGAAACAGAATGGTCCCCATGGCATCAAACATGGAGGATATTAACCTGGCGCGCATGAGGTGAGCTATAATTTTCGTGTTACAAAACTACCACGGGAACTTTACTAATGTGATTTTTACTTGAATTAAATACTGGAGTAAAGTTTCATAGCATAACCAGATAAAACTTTGTTGATGACCGTTTATAAAGATAAGATGGTGCGTACCAGCCAAGGAAAAGTTCGCCGCAGTCAAACTCAAAGTTTCACCGGAACAACTATGAAACCCCATGAAACAGACAGCGTGTGACGTTTCTCCAAGATAGCCAGGAAACTGCGCATTCAGCTATTTCATGAAAAAACTCTCATTCGTATCTACATAGATGACGAATGCAGTGTTAAACACATTTAAAGTAGCATGTGTGTTTGAGATCGATTTCTTGTGTATAACTTTTCAGTGGAGAGCCCTCCCACCCTTCACTCCTCGCCCCTCCCTTTCCCGGCCAGCAGCTGAGAGTGAGAAGACCATGGTATCGTGCATGTTGTGATTTGCGTGTCTTGATTTAAGCGAGATTAGTATTAATGGGCTTCGACATGGGACGGAATTACAAGATTTCCACATGATGAAATGAAGTATACAAACCGATCACATCATTTCTTTGTTCACGTGTAAGAAAAATACAATTCTTCCAGGAAGTTGAGCCATTTTTTGCATATTGTGACATTGCCTCAGATCATAGCTTATAAGCCCTTGGCTTGGCCTTGGAGGTTCATCAGAATACAGCACCAGTGTCATGGAGCTTCGTTGGATGTTACTTTTTGCCAAAAAATGGCACTTTTCTTATAGTGGGGGGTTCCCCCACACCCCTCCTTTTTCTTACGTGGGGGGGGAACCCCCCACACCCCTTCGGAGTACCTTTTCTGCAACCCTGTGTGGGACTCGAACCCACGTACTACGGAACCATTGCCCTCCTCTCTTACTGCGTGAGCTAGCAAGGACTGTTGGAGATCCATGGCATTCAAGTCTGAGTTGAACGCTCGAGTGACGATACATGAAGAAGACTACGGAAGCTACGGGTACTGTACTAAAGTGGAAAATAACCAATCTGAAGTACATGGATACTAAGTTTAACAACTGTCAGATATGATTCTAGGACGTTTCGTCGAAATCAACATCGTCGGGGGCCAACTTTGCCGAAAAGAAAACTGGTTGAAAAGTAATCTCGTCACTACACAAGTTCGTCGACAGTCATCTTCATCGCAATGTAACATCGGCGAAATCAACTCGGTCGAAAATCAGAATGGTCGAAGTGTCATTTGGTCAAAAAGTAACTTCGTTGTGAGGCCATTTTGCTAGAAATCGGAGTGAAGCGGGTGCCAGGTGATTGCTGATGGTGGCCATATTATGATCATGTGACTGAACACAACCTGGGGGAGTTTGAGTTACATCATCACCGACCGATGATGCCCTGCCTTTACAAACGCGATCGTCGCATCGCCATGCTACCTTGCCTTTGTAGATCTTATCCACTGTGTATGTGTACCCCTCATAGTCATAAGTCAACTTTTTACACCCTTGTTGGGTCAAAAATATGTCTAAACTCTCACCAAATTCAGCCATGCTGACAGGTCAACGGTAGAGATCAGACTGAGAGACCCGGGAAAAAGACACGGAAAACAGATCATGTATGCATACAAACTTTATTCACAGTTTGATATCAACCCATTGTAACCCCCACGGTCGCACACGCGACCAGTTGTCTTTTCGGTCAAACTGACAAGCAACGAGATGAACTTGCGCCGAAGTTAATAGCGACCAGTTTGACCAGACGGCCAGACTGATTTCGACATATTGTCATCACGACCGTTTAGACAGTCGGCAATTTTAACCCCCGACGAAGTGAATATTCGGCGAAGTTGATTTCGACGAATTGTCCGATAACCGTCAGATATAGCCACCTGCGATATTTCCTAGTTCCTCTGCAAAAGTTTCTGCTGTACTTTTCTTGTAGAACATTGGTGCTGTTTTCTGAAGAACGTGCAAGCCCTTGGCCAGGCTTGATCTGGACATGGATCGTCAAAGACGACGTCAACGATCCTGGTCTGGAGCATAACAAGCCATGCCATTTATGAGCATGAAAGACTGAAAAAATGCAGTGATTGTTGCACAATTTGAACCTTGTCTTCTCATATTTTCCAAAACTTAAAAGAAAAATGCACAGCTGTTACTGCCTTGGCTACTTGCCTTGTCACATTTGCTTGAAAGAAAAATGGGTGCAGTAATGGAACACTGTCAAGGATTCATAGAGTTTTAAAGACATGGGCACATTTTTCTTTTGTTTTCAGTGATTATTTTTCATGCAAAAAAACCCCACAGTGTCACTTAAAGCTGAAGAATCCATTGTATTTATTTGGCGTAAATTGCTTCTTCTTCTTTTTTTTTTTTTTTTTTGTACCAATCCATAGTGGCGTGTCACATCAATTGATATAATAATGTATTGTATAAATTATAGTTTTGCCATACTTCAACTCAAACAGATACCTGAGACCAGGAATATTGATTGTGGTTATAACAGTTATATAGCGTTGCCTACTGGTGTAGAGTGTACAACTGTACCTACAAATAAAACTCTGCATCATGTTGTCAGTGCAGCACTAGTTTTTTGCTTTATTGGCAAAATGTGTCCAGTAAAGGATGTGCTGAAACAGAATAATCTGGATCAACGCTTTGCATCATGTTGTCAATTCAGCACTAATTTTTTGCTGTATGGGCAAAATTTGTCAAGTCAAGTATGTTCTAAAAGAGAATAATCTGGAACAATGGCTAGAAGGCTTTTTACTTCACACTGGCCATGCAATATTAGTTCTGCTGAAGAAAGAGTTGAGCGAGCTTCACCTTGAAGTTTTCAGCAAAATACTTTGGGCAAACATGTTGTGAAAAGTATTTTGAATCTAAAGGTATGTGGTAAGTTTTGTATTTTGAATGCATCGGAGAGTACATTCCAGGGGGAACCCCAATAAAAGTGGCATGTTCTTTTTGCAGTGTTAAATCCAAGTGAGAAAAAACAAAATGGTATAAATGCAAACTGTATCATCTGGTGCAGGATAAGCCTATCTGATGCTTCTGTCCAACAGTAGGATATTTAACATATATATATATATATATATATTTGATAATCTGTAGGTTTTATTTTTGGTTAGAGTTTATGATACATCATTTATAAATCTGTTAGTGTCATTCCTCATTTGAAGTGTCTAATATGAATGTTTCACCTTTAAAATTTTTTAATACCAGGTTGCAACGATATTTTTCAGTCCCCTTGCATTAAGCGCTGATGCAGAAGATGACGAGTCACTGAGTGAAGAAAGCGACTCAGAGAGTGAAAAATCTGCACAAACACACGAGACTGTGAAGGTCACAGACCCATTATCAGCAGAGTCACAGAAAAAAATCAAGTATGAAAATGTCATTACTTCATTTACTTGGTCATGTTGTTTGCACTGAAATATATATATATGTATATATACATGTACTATATTTCATCAATGCTTCATGTAGTCTGTTTCTTGTGCCACAGGTATGATGTGTCACATCATTTTAATCTTCCCTATTAACAAATTTTAACTGTAATAAAAGAAATTTGAAAGTGAATTGTTAAAGAGACCTATCAACATAAAATGCCCCAGGTCATCAGCTTGCCTTGGCACGAGCTGGGTGAATGCTGAATCCATGCCAAGGAAAACTGTTGACTCACTCATAATCTAAAGGGGAAAAGGTTAAACATGGTTTAGTTTAAAAACAATTGGGGCAGCAGGTAAGGCCAGTGTAGGGCACTGTCATCTTCATATCTGTGCACCTTTTGAATACAATAACTCCTCACCAAATCAAGGTGCAATGATCACACCTTTACGGGTAAAACATCTTATGAACACACACACAAAAAAAAACTTTGCTATATTTTTAGAACAAGTGAAGCTGCATCCTTAAGAATTTCACAGATGAAGCATCATATAAGAACTGTGGACAGCTGGTGGATGTGCTTGAGATGACTCCATGAATGTATACATATCTGGTGTGTTTAACACAGACTAGAATGGCAGAAGGGGTCTTAAAGGTCATTCCAATCATTATATTTATATTTTAATAAAAAACAAAATTGTGATTGCTGCCTGATTTCTCATGGGTATAAATGAAGTACCTTAAGTGACAGAATGATTTGTGGATCTTACTTTTGTTCAGTGTGTGGATTTGTTTAAAGATAAAATTATCATTATTATGATTGCAGGAAAGACAACCCACAACAAGTTGTTGAACCATTGATGCATGATGACAGATTGCCTGAAGGCTGGCACAGAAAGGTAACACAGAGGACAGCAGGGCAGTCAGCAGGCAAATATGATGTCAAAATTTGCAGGTTAGTCAAATATGAAGTCTGTATGTCTAAACCAATCAATTAGCAAATTGATGTCTACATACACAGCTTAGTTACCCAACAGACAAAATGCTGCTGATGCTGCCTGATCATCTGGCAAATTCCAGGTCCACATCTGTAGAGTTTAACAGGCCCATGTAAAATCTGTATTACATGTTAGTCAACAGGCAAGTGTGACTTTAATATATGTTAATTAGTAGCCAAGTAGTTGTCTGTTGCTAAACAAGGTTAATCAGGGCTACATTTGAAAAGTCACATTTTCTTGCAGCAGAGGAGTGATGTGTCATCCAGAGTATTATGTGCAGGGTGCCTTTCACAACCACCTGTCACCACATATGACATCAGCGTTCAGATTATTGGGAAATAAAATACTGATGGCACAATGGGAAAAGAGAGAGAGAACCAGGAAACATGTACACATATGATGTCTTCATCAGCAGGCACACATGATGCCTATACGTGTATTGTGTACATGCATGTCTACAGGTTTACTGGAGATATACACATGCAGCTAAATATGATGTATATCTGCTGTTCAGTCAGGAAGGAAAACGTTATTTTTGTATCACACATATGTGTTGGGTAATCAAGAGTGATGTTTGTGCCGAGAAAGTATTGTGTAGCGTACTGAGCAAATTAATGCATTTAATATCTTTGGCTGCATCAGCAGTAAAAATTCCAATGTCAACATCTCCATGTGAGTCAGCCTGCATCAACTCTGTTTCATTGTGAAGCCTTCTCAAGATGTAAATACAGTTTCTAGCTTTGTCTGCAGGCAAATTGTATTTTCATTCTCAAAATAACGTGATGTGAGAATTTAATATCATGTTCCTAGCAGTTGTTGCACATCCTAACACAGGTAAAACCAACTTTTCTTCCTTGGGATAGCATGAACTGCATCAGTACTAATTCCTTGTTAGACAGAAGTATAGTGTTTAGCACCAAGAATTGTATCAATGACTATGCCATGATAGTGGCATTTGCCCTGGGTGCATGTATCCAAATTCTTAAGGTAAAAAGTGAGTAAATATATCACTGATTATCAGGTGAGTTGAAAACCAAGCCCTTTTATTACAACTGTTGTACAACCATCTTGAAAACCAAGCTAGGAGTAATTGAGGAGATACCTTGTCATTTGGTTCCCATGAAGTAAAATTTAGCAGGAAAGTAACATTTGCTGATATTCAACATGGTTGTCATGTAAGAGTCTGGCAGTTTGGCCATTTCCAGGAAAACACATTTACTTTTTCAGCTGAAATGATACACTTGGCTGTTTGATGAAAGGCAAATATGCATGTTCTTCTGTCAGCTTTGGTTTTACTACTTTCAGTCCAACAGGCAAACATTTCCGCTCCAGAACAGAGCTTGCAGTTTATTTCAAAGTGAACAACATCAACATGAATGCAGAAGATTTTGATTTCACTGTAAAGGGCAAGACAGACCGGTAAGACAAAAATTAACAAACAAACCAAAAATAAAAATACACCAGATTTTTACACACTATATATTTACGTAGTATTGTTGTATTTTTAATTTCTCTTATCTTGCTGATGGCACAAAACTATGAAAGAAAGATCTCAATGTGTTTTTCATAAAGGAGTGTGCTGGAAATAAACATGATCAAGACCATGTATGTTCTAACCATTACAAAACACTAACATTAATATTTGATGAAGGGAGTCCAAACAATCCAGAATCAATTTTGCATAGATTCACATTTTATTTTAGTCTGCACCATACCTGTGAAGTTTTATGCAATGCACATCAAAAGTTCAGAGATTTTATGCATTACCATTGAATTAAACAAGGAAAGTCATCTATGGGTGGCAGGTACCTTTTCTATTTGTGAAATTAGTAGCATGTCTTACCCAATTTGAAATTTAAAAGGAAAGGAGATTATTCGAGAACTGCTGTGTAAGCACTTTAGTAAAAAAGCTTACATGAGAATGCTGTGCAGGCAATCTAGTAAATGAGATTACCTGAGAATTGCTGTGTAAGCACTTTTGTTAAGGTGATTACTTAAGCACTTGAATAAGCCAGCAATCAGTATTTGAGGAAAGTGTGTGTGTGTGTGTGTGTGTGTGTGTGTGTGTGTGTGTGTGTGTGGTGTGTGTTGTTTTTTTATTGTACTTTTATGTAATATTGAAGAAAAAAATTAAAAATGTAGAATTGATTTCTGGATATTAAAATCTTTTTGTTCACTTGTTTAATTATGGTAGTTACTCTATGTTCATCCTCAATGCTTCAGGCTGTGAAAGAGGGTCAACTCTTTTTATCTTGTTTATGGGTGGGCATTATTATTCCTTTCAGTCCAACAGACAAGCAGGTCCAATCTGGAGTAAAACACGGTGCATCCCATAAAATGAAGAAGGTTGACATTAATGCAGATGATCTTGATGTCACTCCAAAGGGAAAGCCTCAAAGGTAAGATAAAGAAAAAAATGAAAGAAACATTTATGTCAAAAGTAATTAATAGTTTCTTATGTACTGTTGCATTAGTTGTTTAATTTCCATCTTACATTCTCTTTGTTCTTCTGTTTATTTGTTGAAAAATAATTAGATCTTACAGAATCTGACAATGCAAATATTCAGTTTTTTAGCCGTTTTCCCCAAAACAATACAAAAAATGATAAAAGATATTGGCTGGTAACTTCTGTTGAAAATAAATCTTCAAACTCACAATTACATGTGAATTAATAATAATAATAATAAGTATTATAATAATAATTATTATTATTATTATTATTATTATTATTATTATTATTATTATTATTATTATTATTATTATTATTATTATTATTATTATTGTTATTGTTATATAATTACCATTTTTTTTTTCAAATTGCCCCAATAGACAAAGCTGTTCTCCCTGAGGACCCAGTAAATGTGAATTTATTATTAAGGTTAGAATTGGCCTGTTGTTTTCTTTTAGCGTTATGCTTATTAATGTATTCATGCCAACATGCCAAGGTTTGAAAGATAAGTGCTAGTTTCAGTATATTTTAAGTACAGGTACTCAAATATTTCTGGCATTTGTCTATCCTGAATGGTTGTTAAAAATCATTTATATATGTGGAGCCAAATGTTATGACTGATTTCACATCTATTTTTCAGGAGACTTTCATCAAAAAGTACTGCAAATGCTAATGTCAACCAGTGTGAAGAGAATGCTGTACAAGGACAAAGAGCCAAGTCCAAGGACATAGCAGTTAAGAAGCTGCCTACACAAACCAAGTAAGAAACATTAAGTGAATTAATGTGCTCTTTGTACAGTGATGGTTTTTTGTATATTATGTCACAACTGGTACTGTTAACTCTTGACAGTTATTTCAGTTGGAAAAAGTACAGGATGTTTTCTTTCTCTCTTTATTTTTTTTTAAAGAAATATTTGTATTATCCATGTCAGTTCCTGTCAGCATCAAAAACTAACCACTATTATGTTAGACAGATCCTTCGTGAAGAGAAGCTGTATTCGATCAACTGTAAAGATGATCACATATCTTAAACCAGTAACATCAGAAGTGTGGGCTTGCATATTCCCTACCTACCCAACCCTACCGTTAAACTAAACACAAGTGCACACAACTTTTTACAAGTTAACCCGCTTACAGATTAACCCAGAAAAGGGAACGTTGTGATGTGTTTATTTAATGCAGAATATACATGTTGATTATAGAAAAGATGCCCCGCAGCAAGTAGACCTTGTGCCATTGGAACATGATGATAAACTCCCTGAGGGCTGGCGGAGGAAGCTAACGCAGAGGAGTAGTGGACAGTCAGCAGGCAAATATGATGTGTATATATACAGGTAAGTCACCAGGCAAGTATGACGTCTATCTACAGGTAAGTCACCAGGCAAATATGACGTTTATATCTACAGGTACATGTAAGCCACCGGTTAAATATGATGTCTATATCTACAGGTTGGTCACCATGCATATATGACATCTATATCTACAAGTAAATCATTAGGCAAATATGACGTCTATATCGACAGGTAAGTTGCCTGGCAAATATGTCTGTATCTACAGGTTAGTCACCAGGCAAATATGTCTATCTACAGGTAAGTCACCAGGCAAATATTATGTCTATCTGCAGGTAAATTACCAGGCAAATATGAAGTGTATATCTACAGGTTAGTCACCAGGTAAATATGGTGTCTATCTACAGGTAAGTCACCAGGGGAAAAATTATGATGTCTATATCTATAGGTAAATCACCAGGCAAACATGATGTCTATATTGACAGGTAAGTCACCAGGCAAATCTGATGTGTATATCTACAGGTAAGTCACCAGGCTAATATGATGTCTATATCTACAGGTAATTCACCAGGCAAATATGATATTTGTATACAGGTTAGGCACCAGGCAAATATGACATCTATATCTATAGGTTAGTCACCATGCAAATAAACTGTGCACATTTATGTAAAAAAGCAATTGTGAGGTCCATATAAAGGCAGGTCAGCATACAAGTGTAATGCTTCATCTGAGGATTAGTCAAAATACATCAACCTCTACAGATCATTTCATCAACAGCCAAATATGACATCCATAGTTACCGAAGAATATGTTTCAATCTACAACTTGAATACAATAAATTATTTTCATGATTATTGTATCTGCATGTCAGTACACCGGTCATCAGAGCTAACATACCACATTATAGTCCACAAGTGCTAACTGTGTTTAATAATGCGGTTACCTTAGTGTCAAATTCTGTAATAATTTCAGAAAAGTAACCCTGACGTTACAATCATCGTAAGTTACTTGGGTATGGTTAGTTGTTGTTGATGGATGTGCAAAGTTTATGTTTATTCCAAATTTATGAAATAATAATCATGAATAAAGGTAAAAATTAATGATAATAAAGAAAGTTTTATTTCAGATTTTCTCATCTCTTTCAAATCATTGATAACCACACTACACAATGCTTTGGATTAAAAAAAAATCTCCTTTTGTTCAGTTTTACAGAATATGCTGAAAATTGTATTACATTTGATATGTTTGTGGTTCAGATTTCAAATTATGTAGACCATAAGAGTTACTTTATAAGTTTCAAAGACAGGATAGGAAATCTCACCATACAACTTTTCCCCGCTGAAAATTGGCATCAAGTGTCTGATGTTGTGACTGTTGTACATAGAGTCAACCACTGTCCTCAGGACACTCTGAATGGTTTTCACACTGAGTGCACCAATGGAAGGTTTGGACTAGTTCTCAACAGGGGTCAAAACCATGGAAGAGATAACAGTCGTTCTGGGTTACTCAGATTTTTTGTCCAGCCTCTTAACGACATACGAATCTCATCATCAGTATAGTAAATTGGGTATTTTGGGAAAGGTTGCATGTATGTTTACCTGTTGATACTTATAAATAGTTGTGTTTCCTTTCTCTTGCAGTCCAAATGGAAAGAAGTTTAGATCAAGAACGGAACTTGGAGCTTATTTTAAAATGAAGAACGTTGACATGAATGCTGAGGACTTTGACTTTACTGTATGGGGTAAGGGTAACACCCCAAAGCGATCCCCTAAAGCTGCTGCCCCAAAACAGCCTAAACTTAAAAAAGAAAAACCTGTGAAAGCTCCAAAGCCAGCAAAAGAGAAGAAAGAGAAAACGACAGTTGACAAGGTTAAACCTCCAACAATAGCACAGAAACTGGTTGTGAAAATGAAGTTTAATACGAGAAAAAGGGGACTGGGCAACAAAAATGATACTGGGGCTGCAGCTTCAAAGAAGGCGAGAAAAGATTCTGAGAAATCAGAAGAGAGTGGTAAAGTTGAAGCTTCAAATAGGCGAAACAGTTCAACTAGAGACAGTGGTGTATCACCTGCAAAGTTAGGAGTAAGGCGTCAGAGCAGCAGAAGGAGCTTGACAGCTGAATTAGGTGACACTGGTGTACCCAGTGGGGATTCCAGGGCTGTGTCCGGATCGACAAGGAGAACAAGCATAGAGAAAACACAGTCAGGCTCCAGGAAGAGGGGAGCCTCTGCTGAAATGGACCATATGCCACAGAAAATCCACAGGAGACAGTCCGGAGATCTGCCAAAGAGTCCATCTGGTAGAAGAAAGTCATCAGATGTTCCAAAGAGTCCAACAGCTGCCAGAAGGGGCTCCAGTGACCAGCCCAGGAGTCCCTCTGGTAGGAGACTGTCTGCAGATCAGCAAAGGAGTCCACCTCCTAGGAGACAATCTTCAAGTGAACCAAAAAGTTTGTCTCCATCTGCAAAGCAAACTAAAAGTCCAAGTTCCAGGAGACTCTCTGTAGATCAGCCTAGGAGTCCACCTGCGAGGAGGCAATCTGCAGATGACCACAACAGTTTGACACCTAGGAGATTATCTGCAGATCAGCCTCCAAGTCCAACAACTAGGAGACTGTCTTTAGAGCAGCCTAGGAGTCCTCCTACCAGGAGACAATCTTCAGATCAACATGGGAGTCCAGTCATGCGGAGGCAGTCCATGGGTGAAGCAAAAAGTCCAGCAAGTCTGAGGAGACAATCTGGAGATCAGCCAAATGGCGGGAGTAACGCTACACATATGGACACAAGAAGAAGTCCACGGAGGAAGTCCTCAGATGCTAGCAATGACCTACCAGGAAACTTGCCATGTGACAGCCAAGGTGATTGATTTGAGTAGCACATTTAAATTGCTTGATACCAAATAGGGGGTGCCATCATGCTTTGAGATGAATATTGTTTTCTCTGTCATTATATTTCAGGAGCTTTGATGCATTTTTAGCTCTGCTGACTTAAGGTCGTAGAGCTTATGCGACCGCTCATGAATGTCTGTCCGTCAGTGAAGTTTTGCTTGTCAGCGCCATACTGTCCACAGTTTTTAAGTCGGCCCAGTATAACTTTCAGGACCTACAAGGTGTATGAAAATCCAGGTCCCTGTCGATATTGGTGGCGCCACCTAGAGTGTTATGTAATATGTGGGTCGAAATATGAAAATCTTGTGAATGCTCCTGCATCGTTAATTTTTAATGGAATTTTTGAAATGTTGCAGGATTATGGGGGAGTTCAAAGTCTAAGTTGCTAATGATACTAGTGGCACCACCTACAATCTGAAGGAAATTATGAGCCAAAATGTGTGTTAAGATATAAAATTCCATATCTGGAAAAGTAATTGGATTAGGCTTGCCCAATGTACAAGATATATAGACCATGTCCAATGCTAGAATTTTATGTAATATGAGTGACCTTGACATATTTGTGTGAGGTCACCATGCCTGTAAAGTTGAATGAGATGATTTTGTCATGGCAGGCTGTAGCTTGGACATTAATGGCAAAGAGAATTGAGTCTCCATATCTAAATTGGACTTGATTACATTGTACGTAGAACTATACTTGGTGACCTACTTTTTGGGTCACCTTGACCAAGTAATTATGGAGTTGGCAGTTGTCCAAATTTATTATTTTTCTTCAGTAACTCGAAAACTTAATTTGAACAAACAGGCTATGCATAGAAAGCTGGATGCTGGGCGCATATTTTGAAAAATAAAATTTGTTTAATCCAAATTGAAGGTCAAAATCAAATGGCCAGTTTGAATGTAGGGGTCATCTTGTGAATGCTCTGCACCCCATAATTTTTGAGTTATGCCCAGATAACATTAGCACTTAAGAAAGGGACATTTACAGGGCTCGACAATTTTTTAAAAAGTCACTTGTCCGCAGGACAAGTAAATTTCAAAATCCACTTGTCCGCATACAAAATCCACTTGTCCTGATAAAACTTATATAAACATCGTTTTTTTCAAACACAATGCTAAGACCTACGCAAACCATTTATTTACCCTAAAATATATTTGCCGCGTATTGTCGCTTGCAAATTCGCACAAAAATGTCAAATTTTACAACGATTCAAGCTGCAACTGTTCGACAGTGAAACTGGCAAAACATTAAAAATACAAATTAAAAAAGTAAGCTATTTGCATGGGGTGACTAACGATGAAAAATACTTTGTAATTTCTGGGACGATAGGAGTCCTTATCCCGGTTAAAGTTAAATAACGATTAAAATAGTTGCATTGGTTTCAGGATCCTTTCTCGCTGCCTCTGATGCCGTGATGGGATGCATATCGTTTGCGTACCTACCATGAACGCTATCGGTACATCGTAGTAAATTTGCGTATACAGTATTGGCAAGTTCCTCGCAATAAACGGTGTTCTTAAATCAAATTCAAACCAAAATTTTAATATTTCAAATCAGAAATCGAGCGTGCGCACCGTCAATATCTTTCCTGCAACTGTACACAAACAGCTGCTTTGGCCATGTGGCCTGACGCACAACACATCGCTCGATTGGTCAATTGAGTCACATGCAAAAATGAGCCAATCGCGGCTCGTGCTGCAGTGTTTTCATCATGGCTTCCGCCCAGTGAACATGTGTGAATATGCCGTAATTTACGGAGGGAACACACAAACGGGAAGCTTTTTTTTTTAATTGCAGCATGCGAAAATAAAGATTCCAGTGTTTATAGCAACAATTATTTGGAGTCACAGGCAAATACGCAAAGGTAGGGGGATAGAGAAAAATGCCGAATGTGTGACAGATCAGTCAGCATGATGCTCCGTTCACCGTAGATTACTCCACGCGGTCACTTGCGTGTGACTGGCAGATGTGTGTTTTGTTTGGCCGGGAAGTCAACTTGCGGCACCATTACATGATCTCTCCAACACTTTTAGAGCCCACCGATAAATTGTCTTTGATGCTAATTTGCTCAAGAATTCGCCATGCAAGTTTTAAAATTTTTTGATGTTCCTTTGTCATCGTTCGGGCAGATAAGACTGACGGTGAGGTGCTGTGTGACCTTGCCCCGATGCGGGCGAAAGCCACTACGCCCCAATGCATGACTGCTGGTACCTTTGATCTCGTCGTCGTATGCACGCAACGGTCAAAATACCTGCTTGTTTTGACAGAAATCAAGTAGGTAGTCAAGTCCTTTTGAATACACCTACTGACCATGTAATTGTTTAAACCTGGATTGTTTACTTTAGGCCAGGGGATTATCATCACCTATTGCGCATTGGCGTCCCCACGCACATGCCTGCATTGGTGTTTATGTTCTGTTCACACGGACCACAGTAATCGGCAACATATACAGAGTCGCGAAGGCTCTGACTGCTCATCATTATGTTGCCGTGCATGCAAACAGACGTAATTTCAGTCTAATTAAAAAAGAAAAAATTAGCTTGTCCGCAGGACAAGTTGAATTTGAAAGTCACTTGTCCGAGAAGAGCTTTAGCTTGTCCCGGAACGTCGGATCATAGGAATTTTCGCGCCCTGATTTAATTCAAAATCTTGATAAAGAATAAGGCCAATGATACAAAATGTACCACAAATGTGTATTATGTGGAAGTTTGATATTGCATAATATGGCTAACCTTGATTAATTTTTCAAGTTCATGGATTGAAAACATTTCAGAAAATGTTTTTTGGTGATGGTGGTCAGCACCAGGATTAATAATACTGGTCAATCCTTCAATGCAGTGCCCTCTACTGGAAAAAATTGAAGCTCTGACTCCTGTATATGACTGCCTCAGCTTAGTAAGTAATCCAAAAATGTACAAAAGGTAAAACTGATCGTAGCTTTCTCTTTCATCACTGTGTCTTTTGTATCTATGGAAATCAGTCTGTCATCTGGTTCTACCAGATCCAAAACTGTGTTTATGTCTTCATGTTGAAAGGACGGAACAGTACAATAAGTGTTCAACCGACGTAAGTCTACTACAAGTCTCAATTTATTGTTTTTCTTTGGCACACAATTAATAGGTGATATACACCACGGTCTTTCTGTTTCCGTATTGCACTTAATAATAGCACCCAGGTTACAAAGTCTTTGAATTTCTGCTGTGATGAAGTCGTGATGCTTAGCTGAATTTACCTGATTTTTAAGATAGAAATTTTCAGGTATCGTATGAAATGGAATATCCACTCCATTCTTAATCCAATTAACTGTATCAGAGGCCCCAATGTCCCTCCATTGAGCTATATTTTCTGTAACAGATATTTTTTCAATATGAGGAAAACACATGCTATGTATATATGCATAGGTCTCAATCTGTGGGTGGTGTGTTAGCACCCTGGTTATCATTATTCATAATTCCACCTCTTCGACTTTGAAAAGATCTGTTTGTATACTGGTTGAATGGATCTTGATGTTGAAAGTGATTGTATCCACCACGCGGGTGATATCCCCCACGCTGAAATGGACGGAAACCCCCAGCTCCTCTGTTGTAAGTAGGTTGATTTTGTCTTGACCTAGTAGTAACAGATGATATCTCTGCTGCCCTGCGAAGATTTTCTAGTGTGTCAGGAGGGAAAGCTGAATTATTCTTTTCCAAACATCTAAATAATTTGGCAGTGTCAGTATCAAATGTACTTTGAACCACAAGACTTGCATATTCACCTTGCAGGTAATTAATATGTGCAGCCAATATTGTATACAATTGTAAAATATCTGTCTCTGATATATCTCCAATCTCCTGTGTGGATAACCATTTCAAGGCAGTTTCACTGTATCTTGCACTTTTTGACAAAATATTTATTGATGACTGTTCAGCCTTCTTGATTCCCTGTCTTGAGTCTAACACTTTTAGATCAGTAGGAAGTTTTACCTTTTTGGAGAGAGTCTTTAATCAATTCATATTCCCTCTGGATTTCGGCTGCATTATTTTTATTAATGGGACCGAAAATTCCGCTTCTATCCACATGCGGTAAGGTTGGCTGTCCGCCAAAAGCACCTCCAGTGCTGTGTACTTGCCCACATCCGGGTACCTCTGGACTCTTCTCACACGTGGGTTGCACTGTGACCTTGTCCTCTAATTTGTCTTCTGTTTTACTGTTCCCAGCTTTTTGTGACTCCAATATGCTCACTCTCTGTTCTAAAGATGTGTTACTCGATACTACCTCATTTAGTTTTGTCAGAATGTCTTTCAGTATGGAGGAATTGCCCTCAATTTTGGCCTCGAGAGCCTCCATGTGTTCCCGCTCGTGAATAGCACATAGCAAAGACACTTATTTATGGTTGTTGTAAATAACGACAACTACATGTACCATACGACAGATGTCGTAAATATGCATTACAATTAACCCTGTGACTACAGTCACTGTGTCTTGAGAAATTAAAGTGCAACCTTTTTTTTTGTCCAAAAAGTAAAACGGTTGAAATTGTAGCACCTGAACAAAAATTTGGCAGTATTATGTTCTTTAATCACTGTTTATCTTGCTGTTGAGTATTGCAAAAAGAAAATTAATAGAAAGATGACTCAAGAAAAACCACCCATACAGCTATTTTTTTTTGTAAATGCCTCAGATAGAATTAATTTGCATAACATAAAGTGATAAAGACTGCATCTCCTAAAAATTAAAATGTGGTGTACACATCTTAATTTTCCGATGTGCCAGGCAGCTTTTGTACATAGGGATTATCAATTTTGAATGGCAGGGAAGAGACTATGGACACATTTAATATTAGGCAGCAGGGGAAACTGTAATAGAGATTTAACATGACTGTGCATGCAGTCCTTCAAATTTTTCGTGATTAGTTTAATATGTATACACTTCCATCGATGATCTTCTGATTCAATGATACGATAATAAATGTGCTTCATTGTAAGGTTATGATAATGTATATAGGTTAACTTATGTCATAAATGTAACGTATGTCATGCAAAAAGGGGCTCTGTGAAGTTGAACCCTAAAAATGCTTATTTCAGTACTGGGTCAACAACTTTCCTTGGCACTCATTGGGTAGACCCAGGGAAAGCTACTGACTCAGACCCTTAAATTCAGACTGCGAGTGCTGTTTCCATAACGCGCTCCTGGTCAGAGTACAACCGAGTCAATAGCCTTCCTTGGCACAGGTTGGGCACGATGTTGCCAGCCCATGCTAAGGAAAGCTATTGAATCAATGGACAAGAAATTTAAGTTCAAATGTCAAAGCAGGCAACAATTTACATTCAGGCACTTTGGGGCAATTTGAGCGGGGAAGGGATTAAGAAGCCTTTGCAAGGAGAATTTAAAGGTGTAATCGCTACACTGATTCAGATTAGTGGCACCGTTGTTGTGACCAGCACTCCAAGGGTTATCATAACATTCTTAGTAATGGCGGAGAGAGATTTGCCACATAGTGTCTTTGGTACTTGCCACCAAAGCATCCCCCTGACTTGCTGTTGCGTTCACTGATGTGGGCGCTCACCCGACGACAGCACGTCAGAAACATATAGCGATCTAGGGGGATACTGTGGAGGCAACATTGCTACACATTATGTAAAAATCGACCTCTTTGCCATTGCAGTAGTCATACATGCTATAGAGACCACCTCTTGTGACAGACCACATGTATTGTTAAGGCTGCCATTTCATGATGCAAATAATAATTTCTCTAGGTAATATACCTGTAGTTTAGGACCACCTGCAACTTGAGACCACTTCTTGTTGGCAGTGGGGGCAGTTTCAAATAACATGTACTGCTGTGGCAGATAATGGCTATGCTCTGGTACAGTGAAAACTCGTTATAATGACACCATCTGTTCCCCAAGAAAATTGTGTATGATAACTGAATGTGTCACATAAATGAATCAAATAACAAAGAAAATAAACTTTTTCCCCATGAAAAGTTGTGTCATTATATTGAATATGTTGGCAATCTGAGCATCGTTATAATGAGGTTTCACTGTAATTTTTTGTGGCATGGTAAACGTGATTGAAATACAACACACTGTACTTGTTAAGTGTTAATTATCAGTGACTTGGTCCTCCAGGTTAAAAAGGCAAGCAGGAAATTTCTTCCTTCAGACCTTTTTTTTTTGGGGGGGGGGGGAGGGTCCTGAATGCCAATGAGCACATTCAAAGCTGATAGATTTCAGACTGTTAATCTCTCTCTCACACAAAACTCAATAATAACATCCCTGTCAGTTGGTGGGTAAACAAACTTGTGTACATTACTATGTGGACTCAAGTCTTTCTCAACTGAGATGTAACCTATAGAGATTCCTTGTACGTTATGGTGATAGGATTAAGCTGACAGAGTAAATTTCAGTGTGAACAGCTTTAATAGGAGGAGTCAGCCTTAAGAAGTTTTAAAAGAGTATAAATGGGACAACATCTACAGTACGTCACCTGTTCTATTGTGCAGTGGTCCACCTCTCATAAGGCCACCCCAAATGCACTAGAAAAGTTGCCTTATAAGAGGGGTGGCCTCTCTTAGGGGGTAAAATACAATGAAAATGCCAAACCTGCTGCATGGAGAAGTGGCCTTTATAGACGGGGTGGCCTCTCTTCAGGGGGGCCTTATAAGAGGGAGACCACTGTACTTTGTACATGAGAGACAGGGTAAAGACTTAAGAAGTTGTGTAATGTACAGTGGAAGGACAGTTTGGATGCAGTCACTTGGACAGATAGTGGACAAATGATGTTGAGACCAGATGTGCATGGCACTGAAAGCTGAGTGGAAAGCAGGGCTTGAGATTAAATCCCAAATGAAACCCTGTTGTATGGGACCAGTAAATTGTCATTTGGGACAAGCAGAACTCCTCAGCTGTATGATGATTTAACTCATTACTTGTCCTAAATTGAACAACAGGCAGTGATCGAACAAGTAGCTGTAAGCCTAAATGTCAAGCCCTGTAGTGGTGGTATACATAGGACATTTGATGCTTAGAAAGTGTCCAGCAAACGTAGAGATACCAACATACAAAAATTCTTATTTCACGGAGAAAAAACATTTAACAAAGCCCAGTGAAACCTCATAACATGGGCACAAGTGCTCAGCACATCTGTGCGTGTACGATAAAGTGTAGGTCTACATGGCTTTATTCCATTGCGATTGTGCCCATATAATTAGGTTTTCCCGAAAACTCGTAATTCTAACATTGGACAAATGCAAAAGCAGAAGTTTTTGGCCACTTTCAGGACTGCTCCTGCTGATAAGGGGCAGTTGGCAACACTGCAAATGTGAGCAGTATCAGTGATAGTATGAAAGATTGCTCAGTATTTGTGGGACAGAGTGTTTGCATGAGAAAATGTACAGTGAATGGGAAGGGGTGTCTTTACATGTATAAAAATTGGTGTGTACATGGGAGAGAGTTTGTATTTAAGAAGTTGAAATGGTGTACATGGGAGTGTTTTTTTTGGGGGGGAGGGGGGGAAATTGCATGGAAGAATGTTTGGATGAGAAGTTGCAGTGTTTTGTGAGGGTGTGTATATGTGAGGAATTTTACTGTATGCATGGGAAAATTTGACACAGGAAGTTGTACATATGAACAAAAGACCAGTGTATATTACTGGCCAACATTTATGTATTATACATACCTTGTTTTATTGGTTGATCTCCAGGGACGTACATGTTTTTAAGTGATATAATGTTTGTTGTAACCGAACTTGTACAATCTTTATGATGCAACGGCAGAATATAAAATGAGAACTATGCTATAATATACTATAATTAATGTAAAACAAATGTGCATGGATGGGTTGAAGTATGGAAAACACATTTTGTGATGTTGCACACAATGACTTCACTTGTACAGAGGATGTTATTGGTGGCTGGTGATATTGCACACAATGATTTCACTTGTACAGAGGATGTTATTGGTGGCTGGTGGGTACAACTGTGGTGTGACCACTTCGAAGATAAATGAGTTCATCAACTCATTCAATCCTGGTGACCGATTATTATCATTCAAGCATCTATGTCTGTCATCTAAAGACTTTTTATTTGCCCTTCCTGGCAGGTCATGCTCCAGTTACTGGAAGAGCAGCTGTGGCATGACTTGTGAGACAATATAAAAACCACCAATGTAGACCTCTGCCAAATCAAAATCACAAAGATGGAATAAGTTGAATCTGATCTTTATACTTTTTATGTGGGATTTCATGCCAAGAAATACAACTTGTATTATGTTTTAAAATGCAACTTTAACGGCAGTTGATGGTCAATGTCTAAGGGCAATTAATTGTCAATCTCTAAAGGCAGTTGATGGTCAATCTTCGTTAAGGACAGTTGATGGTCAATCTTCTTTAATGGCAATTTATGGTCAGTCTCCAAGGGCAATTGATGGTCAATCTTCTGTAAGGGCAGTTTATGGTGATTTTTCATTTCAGATCAAAACTTTGTCACACGAGAGCTTTAAAAGCAGTCAATATTTTATGTTTGCAAGGTGTTTAGAATCATAATGTGTATTATTATTTATTTTTGTCAAAGGTCTTGTGATATAATAAGCAAATAACTACACTATATGCAAGTAATATTTGCTGTCAAGATTAACTGCAAACACACTTGTTAGATCCTGGACATCACTTCACAGCAATTGAAGGAATAAGGTAGCTTCAGCTGGTCTGTTTTATGCTTGATTTGATTTGCCAATGTTCATGCATCCATGTGGTGCATGAAATTATTAAACCTGTTTGCCCTTGAACCAGCCAAAATTGGCAGGTGGTCAAATGTCATCTGCTACAATGCTTTCAACTAATTTCAACAGGAATGAAAAACAAGTTAATGAGAATTGTACATGAAATCTATGAAGATACCAGGCCTCAAGTCCACCACATTCCTGGGTGTGGGTCAGGTGGTTAAAGCTGTTCTCTCAGTCTTCATTCAAGGGACAATGTGTTCAAATTCATTATAATTTAAAGATGAAACATGCATGTATTTTAAAACAGGAATCTGCATTTGCCACACACGTTTTTAGTGACAAAGAGAACTGGATTTCTTTCACTTGAGAATGATGGCATTTTCACCAGTGTCAGAGTGCATCAAGGGCCAATTAAGTGTCACAAAAATGTATGTGTAGTTGTAAGGGGTGTTATATTGAGATTGAAATTCATTCTGAAGGGTCATTTAAGCTCTGCTGACTATAGGTCACAGAGCTCGTTCAGTCACTCATGTCCATCAGTCCATCCCTAAACTTTAGCTGGTGAGCACGATACAGTCCACAGTTTTCAAGATAGCCCCAGATAACTTTCAGGACTTATCAAGTGTACATAGTCTGGGTTGAATTTGATATTGGTGGCACCACCTACAGCATTATTTAATACATGGGTCAAAATGTGAACATCTTGTGACCACTCTAGCACCCTTGATGCTTGATCCTTCGTCATGAAATATACAAGAATTGTGGAAGAGGTCAAAATTAAATTCCAATTGCATATGATAGTAGCACCTGTAATTTGACAGAAATTATAAGCCAAAATGTGCTGTAAGATATAAAATTCTATATCTCAAAAAGGAATTGAGTTAAAAAAAATTATAGGATATATAGGCCATGTCCAATGCTAGAATGTTTTTTAATATCAGTGACCTTGACCTATTTTTTGTTAGGTTACCAGGCCTGTAAAGTTGAAAGAGGTGATTTTGTAGTAGCAGTGTGTAGGGTGGACATCAATGGCAATGAGAATTGAGCCTCCACATCAAAATTGCACTAAAGCTGTACTTGGTGACGTACTGATTACAGACGTTGACACTTGTCTAAGTTTGTTTTCTTCAATAACGTGAAAAGTTATTACATGATTTGAACAAACAGATCTTGTATGGAAAACTTGATGTAAACGTAACAATTTCTTAATCCAAGCTAAAGGTCAAGATCAGGTGGCCAGTTGGAACATAGGGGTTATTTTGAGAATGCTCTGCACCCCACTGTTTTTTCAGTTACACCCATTAGGTCACAGGACCTGTAAAGTTGGAAGAGGTAATTTGTAATGGCAGGGTGAGCATGGAAATCAGTGGCGAAAGAATTAAGCGGGCAGATCAAAATTGTACTTGAGTGCATTGTACATAAAACTGTACTTGGTGACCTATTTTTGGGGTCACCTTGACCTAATGATCATGTGACCTTGACCTATTTTTTCAAGGTCACTAAGCACTTAAGAAAATAAAGTTTAATTCAGTATCTTGATGAAGAATAGACAACTGATACCAAATGTACCACAAATGTGTATCATGTGGAAGTTTGATATTGCATAATACTGTGATTAATTTTTCATGGTTATGGAGGGAATGCATTTCAGAAATAACTTTTTGGTGATGGTCATCAGCAGAGCATTAGGACCATGGGCCTCTTGTTGTATTTTGACTTTGCACTGTTGCAGCTTTGCAAAATCAAATGTACATAAATTTTCTATTTTCTTACCAAAAAAATCACATATTAAAAATTTTATTGTCATATTATGTACATCATGGCAGAAATACGATGTAATAACACATGCCAAAAATCTGTAATAATGAGGGTGAGAATCAATGATTATATGCCCTCTCATATATATAGTACTGTAGATAAAATTCAGAATGTTTAGCAGTGGTTCAGAAAAGAGAAACAAAGGATGCTTCTTATGGTATTATGTTATTACATTGTAAAATGAAATGTCACCAGATTACAATATTGTTGATTAATACCCAAACAAATGTTTTTAACATCTTGCTTGAAAGTACCAGTATATATGCTACCAATATGTTGACAAACCTTTACCAGTGTATTTTAAAAAAAACCTTGATTTTTGTTCTTGATTTCACCACTGACCACAGACACACAAACTGGTATGTATGTTAACTATCTGGTCGATGACTACGTTAGGAATATATGTCTTAACAATGTGTAAACATCATCAAACTGCAGGTAACACCTTCTTGTGGAAGTTGAACGTTAACAGAGAAATACAGTAAAAATATATGTCTGCTAATTTCAGTAATAATGTAAGTAATAAGTGCATCCTCCTTCAAAAGTTGGTTTGCTGTGTAAATTTCCAAAACTCTGGGCTGCTTTTTAGATAAAATGAGGCATGTGTGGAAATTTCTTGAATTAGGAGTTCTAAGAAGTCCAGCAGGATGGTTGGCAGGTTAAGCTGTCGGTATAAACGTGTAATACACATACACGTACAAATGTAATGGAACACATATAGCAGTATAAACTATTTAAGTAAAGAACGAAACATACATGACATGACTGCAATACATATGTTAACAAGTGGTTGTTTTTACCCAACTACCAGGAGTTTCACAATTTGTATGTAAATCTGATCAAAGCAATGCATTAAAAAGAACATGGTTATACTTGTGTTGTTCTATAATTACCGTGGACAAAAATACTGTCACATGCAGCAATTTTACTGTGCAGTGCTTGATATCTTGCATTTTATTAAAATAAAATTTTGGTCAACTGAACTGAATTAAGTAGGTTTGTTTCTTCAGTAATTAACTAACCTAGTTAAGACTGTCACACCTTGACTTATGTCTGGTGCTCAAAAAAGTGATGGGTGTACTTGTAAATAGACAACTCATAAAATTCATATCTCAGCTCAATTACACATACGTAAATTTCATGCAAGGGAAGCAGAATTAATAATGAGCTTTAAACTTAAGTCAGAAATTTAATCAGTTTCGTCAGCACTCTGAAAACCTGTTCAAAATGGTAACAAATTGTCATTCAGGCCTGTCAGTTGTCTCTGATAATGAAGATTACGTTTCCAAGATCAGAGGATCGATTTAAAGCCCCTGTATAATAGGTTGACGCCTGTCGGGAGTCGGGTGTGTAGTAGACTTCTTCATACCATGTATAAGTATAGTGCAATGAGAAGTGGACTTTAGCACACTATATCATTACTAATATGGTATTTCTTGTGAGATTTTACAGGACTTTTGGAGTCTGCACTGGCAAACTTTATTGCTTTGCAGCAGTTTCTGGGTACTCTGTCTTCAATAGGTTGTTCTCAGTGAACATGGGTTGTACAGTGGTTCAAAGCTATTACGTATTACCGTGCCTGTCAACATTCTATGGCAAGAAATTGGGTGATTTTTTTGTCCCAATGGGGCAGATTTTATTTTTAATGCAGAACAAGAAATAACTGGATTTTTATGGGGGAGATTGACTAAAATTGACCAAATTTGCACCAAAAAGTCCACATACTTTTATTGTTGATATGAAGTGGACCAACGGACCCATGTAAGAAGACTAATTGAAATAGAACAATCAAGTAACAGTTAATGAGGACCACCATGCTTAATTACACTTTTATTGTCATGACATTGGGTCCATCTGAGCAGTGCTTGACTTAAATTGTTCATTTGTCTATCAGTATATAAAGTAAGTGGATGTGAAAATTTGGGAACAGTATCAAATGACTACTGAAGAAAATGCAAACTTTGAAGCTGTCCAGGGCTTCGTGGGAATTCGAGGGTAAGATCATTTATTATTATTATTATTATTATTATTATTATTATTATTATTATTATTATTATTATTATTATTATTATTATTATTATTATTATTATTATTATTATTATTATTATTATTCGGGGGTGCATGAGATTGCTTAGTGGGTAAATGTTCATATATATATATATATATATATATAAATATAATGGTTAAAAGGTTGACTGTAGAACGTGAATGATTTAATTTGTTGCAGATGCGTGTATACAAGTGGAAATAGTATATTCATGAGCAGAACATCTGTAGTATCGTTTTTTTCTCAGGTGGAAATTGGTACCACATATATTTTTCTGCATGATAGAGATTATGTTTCAAAGGATCATCACAGGTTTGGGGGGGGGGGGGGGGAGTAGCTCAGGTGATTGCATGAGTTGCTGGAGATGCAGGTGTTGGCAGTTCAATCTGCAGTCTGCACTCTTGTTTCAGTGGTCTCTGGTTTGGGTTGCAGTCCTTGCCAGCCAGTGGTTTACCGGTGGTGTAATAAAGATCATTCTATGCGCTGCAATGCTATGTGCCTGTATTTAAAAAAGTGATTGTCATGTTTGGAGAAGAGCCGGCCAGTTTGTGCCCTGGCAGGTTTCTGCTGTGTGGGTGTGAATGTGGAGCACTAAGTCAGAGATGCAGGCAGGCTGTATAACTACATTTATAAAGTACATTCTAATGTACCACAGTACCACACAGCAACCAACTACACATGTATTGGCAATTTAAATGGCAGTTGACCCTGACCCCTACCCCCGGCAAAAAAAAAGAAAAGAAAAGTAAAGAAAGAAGCAAGTCAGTGTAAGAAATAATGTGCATGTGTAATTTACATTCATTGTGTGGTCCTGGTGTATAAAGTGTTAAAATTCAGAATTGCTAACTTTGACTGTAAACATCAGTGCTTAATTAAGCTAACTACTTGTATATATATATATATATATATATATATGGTTAAGCCTACTTTTTTCCATATGAAGTGTTTACATTTACATGTACTTGTTTACTTCATTCTTTGTGTTTGTATTTTGAGATATTCAACACACCATGTATTCTGTACATTGTTATGCGTTCATAGCTAGCTGTTTTGCCTGTTACGTGGCATGTATGACTGCATTTTAGGCCAAAAGCATACCAGGTAGTATAACACTGTATTATCAATGCAGTGGAGCCAGTTATTCAAGACCAACCCCATTTCCATAAAGAATGGTCTGGTGTTGTAGGTGGTCATGAAGTACAGGTAAAATAACAGAGAAACAATCAAGTTTTTCTCACACAGTGGTCTTACCCCTCCCCCCATTAAACCAGTCAAAACCAGCTGATGGTCATATCTACTTCAGTGTTTTTAACAAATTTTAAGAGTAGCAAAAAAAAAAAAAAACAATTTGTATGAGAATTGTTGATGATATCTACATGTATCAAGATACAATGTCCCAGGTCAACAGCTTTCCAAGAAAAGCTGTTGATGCAGTTTTAATTCAAGGAGAAAATGGTTAAAAGATGTCACAACATGTGGTCTTCTAACATCTAAGGCTGTAGTAGAAGGTATGTGTGGCAGTACCTCTGAGAAAAACCCGAGTCCTTATTAGGGGATCGCCAAAGGCGAGCCCAAAAGTGATCGCAGGTTCTGTCCATCCGTCCGTCTGGATCATTTCTGCATGATAACTTGAGAAGTTTGTGAGCTAGGACTTTCATTTTGTACAGGATTTTAGTCCTCTATAAGGGCTACCTTATGTTCAAAGATGGGTGACCTTGACCCAATTCCCAAGCTCACCGACCCACACTTATATGCTAGAGACCTATGGATTCAAACAAGTCACTGAACCCACCCATCACTCAGGATCACTCCTAGACCATATTTGGACTGCCAATAACATTTCAGTATCTTCAGTTTTTACGGTAGCAACATACTATAGTGACCATGCCCAAGTTTTCATTGACATTCCCTAAGGTAAGACACTATTCCTGCCAAAATGATTCCCCATCTATTGAGGCCACCTCAAATGCACTGGAAATGTGACCTTATGAGAGGGGTAAACTTCTAGTATGCAGCAATAGTTGCTGCCCCAAACTGTCCCATGTTTGTCTACAACGGTCCCCTGAGTGGGACAAGCACCACTGTTATATCAAGTTTATGGTAATCTTTTACATCACTGACAAGTTTATGCAATCATGATGTTCAGTTGTGCAGTTCATAAATTAATAAGGTTTGGCAATATCTCACCTAGTGGGGGATATGGTAGATTGGTTTGGTTTAAACATATTTTATTACAAAATCGAGAAAAGGGCTATGCCCTATATGAACTCTTCTCACAAGGTGGTGGATTACAATTGCATGGGAAGCTTCCTGTAGTAGTTAAGAACTTAAGACTGGCAGATATGAGCAATGTGGGAGGCAAGAAGGTTTGCTTTCTTTGTGTTTGTATGTTGAGGTTTGCAATGCACCATGTAACGTGTACAGTGAAACCTCCCTATACCAAACACCCTTGGGACCGGAAAAAAGTGTTCGGTATAGGGAGGTTTGCTTACATTGGAAGTATATATTTGGGACCGAGAAATGGTGTTCAATATAGAGAGGTGTTCAGTTAGAGAGGTTTTACTGTACTTTGGTACAAATATTACATCTACTGAAATGTGAATGTGCATGTTTTGAAATATTTGTAAAATACATTTGATGCAAAATTGTACACATTATACAAATACATCAGTTGGATCCTAGTATCTCGACTTAGAGTCGATACATCATGAGATAACTTCTTCAAAACGAACAACCAAACTTTGTACTGGAGCAGCTCTTGACTTTTTAGCCATTTTGTAGCTTTATATTCTTAGATGGTTAAAATCATCTTCACTTTGCCCGATCATGTTTAAGTAATCACCTGTTTGTAATTTAACAGATGGGCAACGAGACGAAAACGAGAATATTCCACCACCAGAGAAGCCGTCGGGGAAAAAGAGTCCTTACTTCCACAAAGGGGCAATGCCGGCTCTCTCCAAGAGACGACGACAGGTGAAGTGGATACCTCCACGGTCCCCATACAACCTGGTACAGGAGTCATTGTTCCATGACCCCTGGAAGCTGTTGGTGGCTACAATATTTCTCAACAGAACTACAGGTAAATGTGAACACAAAGGAGTCTTGTTATGATGTTAAAGGAATCAGCTATATGTGTACATGTCAGTGTGTTTCACTAGTTTGTCATGAAGAGTGCATGTTAAGCCATTGAAGAATGAATCCACAGCTTACCACTGTACACTGCAATGTCCTGAGGAAAACCATTGACCGTTAACATTATTAATGTCAAAAAATGAAATACAAAATATTTATACCAGCTGATAGTTGCTGTTTATTGTTAATGGGAAAAAGTTATATACCAGTGCATCTGCATGAAGTTCCTGAGTGTAAAAATCTAGAGAATCAGATTCATGTACAGTATAGATTGGCATTTATTGGTAAGAAAATTTAACAATGAAAAAAAAGTCATTTCAAGGGAAGCAAAAACAAAGTGGGTCATGTGTATGTATAAAGTATTACATAATTTTTTTTTTTTTTTTTTTCAATTTTACATATAATGATTTAATAGGTCAGGCTGCCTTGCCCATCCTGTGGAAATTCTTTGAGAAATGGCCAACTCCAGAAATAACACGAGATGCGAATAGAGCAGAGATAGCAGAGTTGATGCAGCCTTTGGGCCTGTATGAAAAGAGGGCGGAAATCCTGACAAAATTTTCAGGTGAGGCATAATATTCTTCAGTATGTCACAAGTCCTGTCACAGATATATACAGTATGCAAATGGACTAATCTTTGAAGAAAAACGAAGAAAGGAAGGAAGGAAGAAAAGAAAGAAAGAAAGAGAGAGAGAGAGAGAAAGAGAAAGAAAGAAAGAGAGAGAGAGAGAGAGAAAAAAAAGAAAAGAAAGAAAGAAAGAAAGAAAGAAAGAAAGAAAGAAAGAAAGAAAGAAAACATTACTTTTATATTTCACATGTGTACTACTTGACCATGTTTCCTGTTGGTAATATCTAACCTGGGTAAAGGAAAGTGCTGGTCCCCTGATTGATGCCATCTACAATTCTCAGTCAAAACACTTTGTTGGTGAGGTATCTGAATAACACATCGAAGCAGATGACATTTGATATTCTGTTGCTTTTGGCCAGCTGGCCAGATGAACCAGGGTGATGGTGTGCTGTTTATTACAGACGAGTACCTGACCAAAGATTGGACATACCCAATAGAGCTATATGGGATAGGCAAATATGGAAATGACTCCTACAGGATCTTCTGTGTCAATGAATGGAAAGAGGTAAGTTGATCAATAACAAGAGAGAGAGAGAAGAAAAAGTATCTTACCATCAACTCCATTTCTTTTCTGCATTTTACATTTTAGTGATTTTGTAAGAATGATTTTTGTAAGAGGATTAAATGGGAATGTTTGGAGAGGTTCAGGTGATATGTGTGGTTTCTTTACTATTTGATACCACTATTGTGGTACCTGTCATTGAGACCACCTGTCATAATATGAATTTTTTTTTTTTATTTTATGTTCGGAACAAGCGGGACTCGAACCTGTAATCTTTGGCACCAGTCACATGTCTGAAATGGGAAACGCATATATCCACTCGACCAAACCCCATTTTTATAAAACAATGGTTCAATGGATGTAGTTATGTGCGAGGGCCATATCAATATGGTTATGCAGTATATGTACTGAGTCAGTATTTATTTCCAGAATCCGGGACTTAAATCCACCAGCATTAAGGAAAGGTCAAAAATATATATTTTATGTTCAGAACAAGCAAGATATATGGATAATATAAGAATAAAACTACACAAGTGGGAGTGCTTGGCCATAAATTCTGTAGGCACGAGCATACCGGTGAACTGGAAGGATACACGAGATGCAGCCCATGGCATATGGGCCATCGAGTGTGTCCTTCCGCTCTACCAGTAGCTAGGGCCTTGCAGAATTTGCGGCCAGGTAATTGTAAGAGTGTTGTTTTATTTTTATTTCTTGCATGTGTAGTCCAGATTATTCTCTGCCATTTCAAATAAAAAATTTCAAAGTATTGTTTTGAAACAGCAGTTGGTGACAAATACTATAGCGATGATAAATCAACAGCCTAGGTGCGCACGCATGAAAAAGTGGGCAGGGTTGGGCTAGTGGGAAAAGAGGGCATGCACGGGACCATTCTACACATGTGTCTGGATCACTAATAAATTCTACAGCTCATCCATGGTTACTCTGGATTTCACATACATGGGCTAAATTTTAAGACCATCCTTTCAAGACAATGGACTCATTTTGTTAAATGTACCTCCCATGAAAGACCACCTTCCACACGAGACCACTTTTTGCTGGCAACAGGGACGATCTGAAATAACAAGTTCCACTGTTTACCTTAAAAGCGTGAGCAGTTATTTTAGCATTTTTCTCAGTATTTTGAACTAGAAACGAGAGAAATGAAGATATACATGTACCATTATATCTGTAATACACTTTCTGCTACAGGTACAGCCAACAGATCACAAGCTCAATGACTATCACAACTGGCTGTGGCAAAACCACAAGGAGCTAGGACTTGAATAGTACGCCACTGCGTAATCAGCTCTGCCATCACGATGTTGCATCGAAGTTCTAGACTCACTTTTAACCTGGACTGTTGTCTGTTTCCAGACATTACATGACGTCTTGTGTCAGTGCAATAAGCAGAATAAGAACTGATGGCATATACATGTAGAACATAAGGAGGAAACTTGGTAAACTATACAATTTTATGGTGTGATGTCACAGATGATTCAAACAGACCTGATGGACGTGTACTTGTACGAATTTTAATTACAAACTTTGTTGATTTTTAACACAATGCCCTCAAAATGTTTTGCTACTGCAAGGACTATGCAGAAATCTGTGCATTATTTTTTAAGGACAAGTGCCATTATTAAGGATGCAATTCCAGAACATGCATAGGTATCCTCTGTAGAACAAATGTATGTGTACTAAAATATCAGAGTTGTGTTTATTTTTTAGTGGTACCCCTAAATTTAGAGCCTGTATATGTGTAAATGGAGCTTGGTGTCTTTGGGGTATTGTGATAAATAATCATTTTAATGCTGAGTGTGTCATTTTGATGCGTACTCCATCAAAATCTTACAATAGTAATGGTTTATTTCACATTAGATAGCTTCTCAGAGCATACAAGGATGACATGAGCCTTGGTCCACAGTCAAACACACACGTGGGGTAGGTAGTCAGAGTAGACCAACAGCTCAAGTTTTATTTACATTTCACGTGGAACGATTCACAACAACGCTGTTGTGACCATGACCCTGTTGCCTTGTAGGTGTATACAGACCTCAGTAGGCATAAGAAATGATAACCACCCCAGAGACATTTCATGCCTAAAAGGTCAAACCATGTTATTAGGAGTGTGCATCACATATTTGCACTGTTTTTAACCATTTATCTCATTGCATGTGATTAGATTGAGGGCTGCACTTGTCCCGTCTCAGGCTAACTTAATTTGTTTTGGCCATTCCATCTCATGACAACGTGCTTTGCAGGTCAGGTTAAAGGCCTGCATTGAGAATGCTGCAAACTTCCCCAAGCTGTCCAATTTGATAGCAACAGTGTCATATGTAACACGCACAGGTCATAAACAGATCAGATGTATGATCCAGACATGGCCGATATTCAAGTAGGGAGACTTTTCTCTCCCAGTGGTTACACAAATAACCTTCTTTGGCCCTATCTCATACTCTTGGCCTGTCAATCAAACCCACGTCACATACGTGTGACAGCTGGCATAGTAAGTAATTTAATTCAGCTCTACACTACCAATAGACTGGGAGGCAACGTGATTGACATCAAAACAGTTACATCATAACACGATCATGCAGTCCATACCCATGGTCACACTATCCTATCCTTTAACTTTCTCAGTGCCGATCACATCTAAAGTCGATCTACTGATGTCAAACTAGTCTGAATTATCATTAGGATCAAAAGCTGTTGACGAGGTCCAAAATTTTGCATTTAAACGGTTAAAAGGCCAACGTACCTAACGCTGCATTCAGTTTCTGTTGAATCACAGAGCAGCGAGTTGGCACAGAGACCAACTCCTTGTAACCAGTAAACATGGATATCTATGTTTACCCTGGGGTTGAACAGAACTCTGTCACCTCTGATGAGTCCAGTTATGGATGAAACCGGTCAGGTATTTGGCACATCGTGTATCTACAGGTACTTTGATCAACACTTGTTTGGCTTGTTTTTCTATTGAAAATCTTACAATAACCATGACAATGAATATTTATCACATCATTGAAAGTCCAGAAAGAAGCTGGTATTGTTTCAGATCAAATATGAGGACATGGTCATTTAACATTGGTTGCAAATGAAATGAAAGCCAGATTTTGGGGATAACTGTAGCAAAAAAAAAAAAGAAAACAAACAAAAAATTATTTTTCCTGCAACACCAGAGCAGTAGAAGACAAAACAGACTTCACACGTGCACATGCTTCACTTTTACCTTGTTTTTAAGCGTATACTCTTGATTCTGTCATTAATTCTGTCAGTGTACAGTCTTTTGCTATGTAATTTGCCTTAATTGTAAATACCACTGAAATTGGATTTCTATTAAAACATTTTTTTTTTTTTTTTTTTTTTTTTTTTTTTTTTTTTTTTTTTTTTAGGAAGTGTCACCAGCACAGAAACAAAACGGACATACAAAGTCCCGAGGGGAGGTTGCTGTGAAAGCTCCAACTTAGTGTACCTCCTAACTTGCAAGACCTGTCTTAAACAATATATAGGACAGACGCAACGTCCCCTGAAGGACAGGTTAAGAGAGCACTTTCGTTATATCAATAACAAAATGACCACCCAACCCCTGGGAAGACACTTTTCCCAGGAAGGACATGATGGACTGAACATTGAAGTCCATATCCTAGAATACATCCCGACTCCTCCGAGATTAGCCCGCACCAGAGAGCTGCGACTAACTCGGGAGAAGCATTGGATGCACCAACTACGCTCGATTGAGCCATTCGGCCTCAATATCATGGGAAAGTGAGCTCCCTTGCTCAGTCTAATACTAAATTTTTATTGTCTGAGCTCATTTTCCCATGCTATGTACCACTCAATTAACACATATAGTGTTAATTTGAAAATAACTGCATATTTATTCACAAGGGAAATGTTCCTAAATATTTCCATAGTCCCTATCCAGGGCCATTGGAACAACCATTCTGTTGTTCTAATTCTAAACAAACCTAAGATAAGTACTGATTGACCCACAGTCATCAAACATCTAGGTGTTTCCATATTAGGAAAACCCCTATTTTCAAAGAAAAATTCTTTGAATCAACGTAAACAATAGCACGTGTTTTACGTAGCAACCCAAACGTATATAAACAGGCACACACAGTTTTTTCAACGGTCGGTTTCGTAACTGATGAGGTGAAGAGATCACCGAAACTAGTCTTACGTCGAAAAACCACAAAGCCTCTTCCATCTACGGTCTAGTCCCGTCAGATTTGCTTCTATTAAAACATGCCGCAAGTTTGAATTTGTGGCCATTACATGTAAATTGATTTATGTCGGGAAGAAATCTTTGAAGAAGAGAACTGTTCAGCTCGGATTATACATCATACTTCTAAAAAGTTTGATACTCAGTTAACTCATTTCATACTATGGTCACAGGCCTTGGTCAGTGGTTCTGGCACTGACTGGCAAGTCATGCTGCAGCTGCCCTTGCATGACTTGTCAGGCAGTGCCAGAACCACTGACTTAAGACTATAGGCATGTTGGTACTTGAGCGAAAGCTTTTTTCATGAAGAATTTAAATATGCAATTGTCGTTTTAAATCTAGGTAAATATACGGAAAAATCAGGGACTGGTACGGAGTGAGTTAATATTGAGCGTTTTGGATGGACCAAGGTGGTGCACAACAATTTGTAGAGGAAAAAAACATAACTAATTTACCATCGGTGCATATGTTTCCATGCACAAAGAAAACAGAGCTTCATTTGTCAGATGATAGGGATTTTTTCACCTCTTAAAGGCATTTTAAGTGCAGTTGTGAAGAGCACAATCTGTGTAAGTGCAAGGCATCTTGTGCTGCATGTCGCAAGTCATTTTGAGGGGTCACTTTACATTTTGCAGGAATTTGCTACGTGTATTTTAAAAAAAAGTTGCACTTGCAGGGAATCAAGAGTGGGTGAAAATGTATAGATCCACAGTACATTCTTATGTGAAATGGAATGTCAATACACAGTGATTATTATTGTGGCATATTTACAGAAGATTTACTTTGATATGTTAATAAGCATCGGGTGGACTTTGTGTGAGTGCATTCTTGATTCTTCTCCACTGTACCAGGAAGTGTGACTCACAAATTCTCATTCAGCTGGATGAAAAATTTACAACATTGGGAACTTTGCGACTTTTTTAGCCTGTAATACTGCAGTTACCATGAAACATGATCATGAAGTTCAACATTAAAGTTATCAACACCATACTCTTCAGGAAGCTGAACCTGATCGAGTAAGCTATATGAGATAAGGAATTCCCTGGCAGTTGTAGTCCGTAATACTATGTTTTATTGTACAACAGGATCATGAAGTTTAGCACATGTATTAAAGCACCATTCTATTCAAGAAGTTGAATGACATCCTGTATGCTACAGGAGTATTTATATTGTGTATATCTATTACCAACAGTGTCCCAGGCTAGTGTTTATTAACAGCAAAATATGTGCCTTGCTTTGTTAAGGTTCTTTTAGCTCTGCTGACTTAAGGTCACAGAACTTATACGATCTATCATGTCCATCCATCTGTCTTCATAAACGTGTTCTCTTCTGCGAACGTGATACAGTCCACAGTTTTCAAGTGAATGCCATATAACTTCCAGAACTTAAGGGTATAGAGATCTGGCTTGCTCTTGATATTAGTGCCACCATGTATAGTATTATGAATTACACAGACCAAAATGTGAAAGTTTTCAGAATGCTTCTTTGCAAAGTGTTTTCCATGAACCATTGTGAAAATTGGTAGGATTGTCACTCTGCCAAAAAGATGAAATTCCACTGAAATATGGTGGTGCCACCTACCATTTTATGAAAGATATGGACTGAAATGGGGTGAAAACACATTAAATGCAATATTTTGAAAAAGAAAACAGTTAATGATGCAAGAGAGATTAATATAGGGCACCGCCCTGTTTCCCAATCATATATTTTTTTCAGAAATGAAAATATGTTTAAAGCAAAAGAGTTAATGATACCAAATGTACCACAAATGTGTATCATGTGAAAATTTAACACTGAATTATATGGGAGACCTTGACCTATTTTCTCAAGATCATTAAGGAAATGCATTTCAGGAATCGATTTGTGTGTGTGATGGTCATTACATCTTAACGTGATGAATACACTGTACATGTGTATATCCGTACACCATTACAGGAACATCAAACAGACAAAAGTTGATGACAGGCGGCGTCATGGTGGCACCACTGGTTGCATTAATTGAAACTAGTATGCCATAGGGATAAAAATAACACATTAACCTTATAATTGTGATGGGACTATAAAATTTACACAAAATATGCATTAGGCATTGAAATTTTGCAAAATTTTGGATGACATTGACCTTTTTTCAAGGTCATTTAGCATTTAAGTAAAAGACGCATAATTCAATATTTTCATGATGGAAGCACTGCTTTAGAGGCAGGACAGCTCAATGAAAGGCCAGGTCGGGTACAATGGGGGGAGGGGGGTCTAGGCTAAGCTTTTATCTGTTCCTTGGCATGCACATTAAGCAGGTTATGCTGATAAGGATAGCAGGCTGCTTACTATACCCATATGGTAGACAAAGCAATTGATTAACATCTGTTGTCATCTGGTACTGGGTCACTAATTAAATGCCTCTCCACTTAATACGGTCTATGCTTAAGTTCACCAAGCGGTAAAAAATCCCGGCAGTTGTCCCATTAAGAAAGCGAGGCATGCGGGCTGATTTTTTGCTACCAGATGGCACGCTGTGCACCTTCTCAAAAGTGATCACGATAATGCATGATGGCGGACATTAATCTTGTCCGTGTCAACATGAACACAAAAGCAGGAAATGGACCAAATACAGGAGGTGTATAGAAGTTTACCATTGTAGATCATTGGCGGAGGGAGTACGGAAAGCTGATACTTAGAACGTTGAGTGACAAGGCAAATTATCATGGTAAACCACCACTGACTGTTGTGTAGTGGGCTGTAATGTTGACACCAGGAAGAAACTTCAAACTGACAAATATCAAAAATAAAAGTGTCGCTTTATTCCTTCCATTAACTGATATTCCTTTGTCTTTCAAATACTTTTTCAGCCACCCTAGATTCTGTTTTTTTTAAAGAAATCATGGTCCGTGTTTCACTCCTCGTTACTTGCTGTATTCAGTAGCGCTGTAGCCTGTGCGGTAAGCATGAGTGGCCCACGAATTACCCAGAAACCTGTGTACGCCTGGCTCTGACAGCGGAATATCCGCTGGGGTTTCCCCGTTGATGAACTTATGCATAGACCGTATTGTTTGTCCGTGATAAAGCTGGACCGCATGCTGTGCCTGAACATGCAACTGCTTGTTCCCAGTTGTAAGGGAAAGTTTCCAACATGTTGAGAAAGAATGAGGCATACGATACCAAATACACCACAAATATGCAGCTTGCGTTTGCTTTGGAGACAACATCATTTGTGGAAGTTTGATATTGCAAAATATGGATGATCTTGACCTACTTTTGCAAGGTCACAGAGACCGCATTTCGGAAACATTTTTTTTGTGATGGTCATTACATCTAGAGTTGTGAAAATATATCCATATAACATGGTACAGACAAAAGTCTGACCTGTGGAGTCAGGTGCTCTTTACCCTTAAAGTGCTGATTTAAGATTGAGTCAACAGCTTTGCTCGGTACACTTTGCGCGCATTGCGTGCAAAGTGTCCCGAGGAAAGCTGTTGACTAAGACTACTTTTTGCTTCAGACAAGGCTTGCTGGTATTTGAATGAAAGGTATCTTCATGAGGAAATTGACTCTTTTAACCATATGTTTAATGGTAATAAGAAGGCAGCTATAGCAGCGATTAGCACTTGAAGGGTTAATTGAAACATCAGAGCTATGAAAAACACATTTATTTACAGTGAATATTCATTATTGTGATAATGAATTGCAATGGAACTACAAAATTTACTCTTAACTATGCATCAGGCCAATGGTCAATTAATATTTCAGGTGACCTTGACTATTTTTCAAGGTCATTAAGCACTGAAATAAATGACCATCTGTACAGAATCAATATGGGTAACAATACTAAATGTCCCACAGATGTGAATCATGGAACTTGTGGATGACCTTGGACTGCCTTCTGAAAATCACTGAAGGTTTGCATTTCAGGACTTTTTTGTTTGTTTGTTTTTTGTTTGTTTGTTTGTTTGTTTGTTTTTGTTTTGTTTTTTTTGTTTGTTTGTTGGTTTTTTTGTTTTTTTTTTGTTTTTTTGTGGTGTCATCAATTACATGTCAGTGGAGCATTAGGCCGATGGGCCTCTTATTTTTCAATTTCCATGTTAAAAAGAACTTAATTTATTTCAGAATTGTGTGCTTAACATGTAAAACATGTTACGAAGAACCCCAAGGACTGAGCAGCAAGAACAAAGTAAATATGTCACAGAAATGAATCAAATTACAAAGAAAGTGAACTCTTTTTGTCCCTTTTTTGCTCATCTACAAAACTTGTGTCTTTAAGTGAATATGTTGGATATTTGAGTGTCATTATGTTGAGGTTTCACTGTACTTGATTCAGAAAAAGGAACATTAGATTAATTGCAATGCTTTGTTCCCAGTAGGTGCATATGTTAAAATTTAAATGACCTTGTCTGTTTTTAATTGACTGCAGATTTAATCTTGCTGTAATCATGATTGCTAGTTAAGTTTTTACATTGTGAGGAAGTCTATGGATAGCCGATTATGACCATTAAAAAACAAAGGACTTTTCATCATTCCACATTTGTTTAAGATTTGTTTGTATTTGACATGTTATTTTGCATTCGAAGACTGCACTTGTCAAATCTTCATTGTTTCATTGGCATCTTAAATATTTTATTACCATTGAAGTTTTTAAAGTGAAAAGCTGCTTGTTAATACGGGTTGGGAGTCGTCATTCCTTCTGTTTCAGACATTTTGTAATGGTGTTCTTAATGGCTTGCCTGCCCAGCAACTGTCCGCTCGCAAGCAAAGGCAACTAAGTAAAATCATTCTCACAAAAGGTAATTCATTAACCCTTTCCCCCTTGAATTGACACTTGAGTCAACAACTTTCCGTGGCATGAGTTGGGAGTTGGGCACTAAGTGCCCAACTCATGCCAAGGAAAGTTGTTGACCTGGGGCATGTGATCTTGATAGAGCTCATCTACAATTCTCATTCAAAATTGTTTTTCATTACTGTTGAAATTATTTGAAAACACTGAAGCAGACCACATTTGACCACCAGCCGGTATTGGCCGGTTTAAGGGGGAAAGGGGTTAAAGACAGAACAATGATGTTCATTTATGACCACTACTGAGCAGAACAAAAAATCCAGACTTGACAGATATTTCAAATTATATATTAACAATATACATGTAAGTTGTATTGGATGCAGATCTACGTTATGGCCAGTGATTACTGGGTAAGTTGTATTTAAACCACTGCACTGCTTCGATACCAGGCAAATGTGTGAGAGAAGTGCCATTTCAAGACTAATTGTATTGCAGTTTGCAATCCTGCCTGCAGAACCAACTTGTGACTGTGTTAAGAGTGAATACTGCACTAAGGCCGAACCATGTAAAAGCAATTTGCTCAACTACCACCCACCTCAACTCATTTTGTTTCTTCAATAGAGATAAAATGTGATATCTGTGTAATCTTTGCATGTTTCTGTGTATTTGGGGCCTCAGCGTGTTTCCCCAATAAAGACAAAATGTGATACTTGTGTAATCTTTCTGTCTTTTCATGTATTTTGTCCCTTACTTTGTCCCTTTTCTAACAAACAGAAGTACAACTTTCAAATGAAACGAGGTCTAATTATGTTCAAAATGAACCAATTAGCCCACTTTTTAATTAACATGTCTTTTTATATCTGTGATTTGAGTGTGGTTGGGACTAAGATGTGTTGTCTGTTTACACTAGCACAGTTTGTGCTTGGCTGTCCGCAAATGAGCCATATGTGAATCCGTGTGGGCAACCCTTTCCCGTTCAAATCGCCCTAAAGTAACCGTGAATTGTGATCTTCCTTAACGTTTTCACTTGAATTTCTCATCACTGGAAAATATTTTTGCTGAGATTTGCACTGTGGTAGGTGGAGACCAACATAAACCAGCAAAACAGAAGTAATGTATCTTTAGACGGATCTTGTATGAGATGTGCAAATGGGACAAGGTCTGATATAACAAACTTTTAAAAATGAAGTGGGCAACATCTGGAAATCTGCGTAGTAATGAAACTTATGAAGAAAGTTAAACTTTAAACAAGAGGACTGTGACCAGCTGACGTACATACACCCTTGCGATTTTTTAAGATTTGCCCCCCAAAAAACAATGAATTTCATAAAAAATCCAAAAAATCAATGGAGCCTGTCCATTTCAACAAATCTGATTGCAACTTCAACTAAAGCCCACTTTTTTGAGGGGGTGGGGGAGGGACCGTCCCAAAACTAAGCTACTTAAATTTTCTTCTCACATTGTAAAAGTGATGGCATTTCAAGCCGGTAGCGTTTTTACCAGCGACAACAGGAGACATTCATATTTAACTGCGATCCTGCTCACTTCCTGTGTTGCCAGGGTAACAGACTGATGCTTCCATCATGATAAGGGCAGATTTTTATTATATACTACATAAACCTCCATAAATAACACCTTAAAACGTGTAGGTAGGAAGTATACGCCACGATCTGTGCCATGGAGAGTGATTAATATAGGCTTGGCCTGTTTCGCAATCCATGTAAAAGATATGGGTCTATACTATCTATACTAACACCTTTTCAACCAAAAGAGAGCCCATTTCTTATCAGTTTAGGCATCCTTTATGTTTCAAATATATGTTAATACATTTTCTTGAGATTATTCTGTGTTTGGGTTGTTCATTTTGTTGAGAAGGTACTTTTGACCATGCTAAATACATGGATCTGCCCTGATGAAGGTGGCTCCCTCTTTTGCTTAATAGGTGTTAGAGTATGACTGCATTTAGATATGAATACATCGTATTGGTACCACATAACAAATAGATGTCTTGTGGTGACAAAGGTTTTCCAGTCACGGTTGACAATGCACTGTCAACTACTTTTTGTCAGTTGGGGAGTTGAAGAATTAATCTTTCTAATACCGTACAGGCCCTTGGGTGTGCTTTTGGGTGGCAGCTGACAAAGGTTTTTTTTGGGGGGGGGGGGGATCCCAAACGGATTTTATTGTTTTCACGTTTCAAGAAAAACATTTTTTTAGATGGCACTGTTATGCCAACACAGGCTGCAGACCAAATCTTCGCCCACACGTTTTGTTCTTCCATGTTTGTGGTTTTGGAGAGAGCGATATAGGCCTAAACTATTTCTGTACATGTAGTACGCTTCTTCATATCCTGTAGCCTTTGTCTTACTTTTAACTATTTGTGTATTTAAAATTAGTAATTACGGTGTTTATTACTACTGTGCTTGGTTCCAACGGAAAGACTGGACATCACTAAGTAAACCAGGTTATGCCTTGTCAGTATCTTCGTGCTTCTAGCAGCTCCCATTCTATTTTGAACATATAAGCAAATAAAAGTTACAACAACAATATGTACTGTTCACTTAGGCCTACATAATTTATTCTATATTGAAACAGATATATAAACCGGTTTAAATACCTCGGTACGTATGCATATTATCTTGGGTTTCACAAATACTTTGCAAAAATTATATTTTGCAAATCAGCCGCAGATGAAGAAAACTACTGTGGCCATCAGTATGCGCATGATTATGAATATAATGTGTGTTTGCTTAAGATATAAACGAATGAATAAATAATAAAATAAATAAATAAATACCCTGTTGCTTGACGTAATCTGATATGTTAGGTAATATCAAAAGAGTGATTAAATAATTCTATCAAACGAGAACAATTCTCTAGCCCAGCCCCATTGTCATATAGTACGAGTTGCAAAATTATGGAAACTGATATCTAAAATCACTTTCGTATGATAACCACCGTTTCTGTCAATCCTCATTTGCTGAGAGCTTGATATACGAAGTGGGTACCAATCCTATTTCTGAAGTGCGGGTGTTTTTCACTTTCCACCAATTCTTACTTATTTCTTTGTCCAATACTATTACCCTGTCGCCCTTCTTCATTGCGACTTCATCCTGATCATTCTTTTCGAAGTTGTACAGAGCTTCAGCAGTCGTATCCTGTATGGAAAAAATTAAACAATTTTGGTGTCAATTATGTTGACTTTATTTGAAAGCTCAATATGAATTCCTGCACGGCACATTGCACGAAACCAGTTTGGTTTACCCTTCACAGCATCTTTCTCATTCGAAAAGTCAGATGATTTTTTTTCGTATTCAATTCATTTATCTAAAATCAGTCTTGATTTCGAAATGCAACGTGAACAAAAGTTTTGCACTTTCACTCAATGATGGCACAATGTCGAGGTATTGAATATTTAGGATTATTTTGCACAATGGTTCAAAACTCAAATTCTGATGATTTCTAACTAATTGCATAAAAAAAATCAGATTTTCCACGTGTTAATGACAAGTTTTGATAACCGTTTCTTCAGAATATTTGGACGTCAATTTGCAGTGAGAAAAAGTAGAACTTTTTTCAGGCCTTACAAGGAGCAGACCTTTGTCGAAACCAACTAGGCAGCTTCGCCAGTATGCTCGTTCCATACTATTAAAGTTGGGCCTTGATGATGGATTTGGTAGCGTTTACCGTTGTTTCGTTTGCTTTTCAAGGAATGTTTTTAATCTGGACACGCCTGAGAATAAGTCAGTGCAACTTTTCATCAGTTCTTGCAAATGGTATCATCATCCTCGTAAACCTTTTTAACTATGTCCTGTTTACCCTACTTTTACAGAGAGGTAGGCCTAATCATGATCCACATGGAACAGGCTTGTGACGCTTGTAAATGAGCATAAAAATGGAATGTGCTGTAGAGCATTGACTGGTCACGTGACACGGCCGAGTACACAGCTCTTCCGCCACACCCTGGCCTGGGCGCTCGACACAGAGGGCGCTTCAAACGCAGCTTACCAGGATCATTATAATTCTGATGGAAATTATCATTCTTTTCCATCGATTATCTCAAGAATGGCTCAAGCAACCCGGAGCATAGCATGAGTATGTGTACAAATCCATCTTATATCTTTTATTCTTTTGGTTTTAGTTTGGAAATCGCGCTTTTTTCTACCAATGTGGAAAACAAAGTATTCAAATTAAGTACGGACTGGAAATGATGTGCATGTGTATTAAATAAATGAGCATTCTTGCATACCTCTGATTATTCTTGCATGAAAGTAGTTAAAAAAAACCGGGGTTTTTTGGCTGAACAATTTTCACGTTACATACGAACAGTTACACAATGAGTATGATGTGAGTTTTGTATACTAACAGATGTAGCAATAGCCTCATGGCAGAAATTGTGCAGGTGCGCTGGAATAAAAAGGTTCTTAAAAGGTAAGAAATCAGCTGGATCTGAATAGAAAACGTCAAAGCTTTCATAGACACTGGTGCCTTTCCAACATGTACCTGCAAATTTTTACAATTTCACGGTCCATATCAAGAAAAAGGCACCAATTTTGATTTTTTTCCGGGGACATTTTTGAATCTTCAAGATCATCACAGGTATCTTTGCATTTATTTTCGACTTCACCTTACCAGACTATGATAACATATCCAATGAAACGTGAATGAAAGTCGCAGCATGTGGATCAAATAAAAGGATTTGCTGATTTTTTGAAAGATAGATTTGGTGTTGAGCAAATCTCTCTTATCTAGGCCTATGACTATACTTACTGCTGGGCTCTCGGTCGCATCACGAAGATATATTGTCTGTGTTCTGCTAACTGAAGACGTTCTATGGTAATCAACCAGCTCATTCAGAGAATTAAATTTGACTACCCACAGAAAATACTTTCCGGCTCCATCACGCAGGACCTTAAAGTGCTGTACATTTCTGCCAGATCTGAAAAAAATTATTAGTACATTCACAGTCTTTTGCTATATTTCTGTCCCATTCATCTCATGTACATGCAGCTACCCTTTAATTAGGCATATCTTTGCACTAAGCTTTTAGGCTATTTGGGTAACCAACACTGACTAACAACATTCTGGGCCCTTCTCTCATACTTTGGTTCAGAAAGTTTGACGAAGGCACAGCATCAAGAAAACGAAAAATCATATGACTACGGGAAACTTTGATTCTACTATCGGATTGCATGCACTCATAACACCATCTCTGCATAGTTTCACAGGCATGCTGAGTGGGCCGCTTGCCCCTATATACACTAAAAACACGCAGCTTATTCCTTGATCTGTCTTGTGATGGCCATGCCCATAATATCAATGGCGATGATGTTCACTTCCCGACTGGTGTAAGCCATGCAAATGTGTATATTACCACTCTCAAAAGCTATTATGGTGTATCCTGTCTATCCCAAACTGCACATCCCTCATTCTTTCTTTACTTATTTGTCTACAAAATGTGACGTCACGTTGCTACAAGGGATACAAAAAGAAGGCTATATGTACACAATATAGCGAGTGCAGCCAGAGAGTTGATGGAGGCAGGTTCAGAAGCAATGAGGCGACCAGTTGACAGTAGTACAAGGCGTATAAACTTTGCTACTTTTTAGGTCACCACACTTTGTTCTGCCGCCACTTGGACCACACAAGCACAGTTCAGATTTCAAAAGAGGAAATATGTTATTTATACTGAAAGGTCCCATAATTATTCACCGTTCTGTCCATGGTACCTTTTCTATGTTCCAGTGTGCTGCAAACGAATAATAATAATAATAATAATAATAATAATAATAATAATAATAATAATAATAATAATAATAATAATAATAATAATAATAACAGACATATACTCATATATATATATATATATATATATATATATATATATATATATATATATATATGACGTCTGAACAATTTACTTGACAGATAATGAAAAATCTCCAGGTGTGCTCTCACTCTCCCGTATATAAAAGGCTCCATCACGTTGATGCCCTAACTTGCTTTCAGCTTTCGATCTGGTTATTTTCCCGACAAACCACCTAAAACACAGTAATATGAATACTAACATTATGCAGGACAGATTATGCCATCCTCCTACTCTTCCTTGAATATAAATCATTCTGGATTATTGGGGGTGAAGTACTATTCCTAATGGTTCCCCTGTCGGATTACTCCGGACCAAGGTACTAGGTATAATACCAAAATTTTCCTGCCTGTCTCAGCCACTTCCGCGTTTTAACCATTAAACTAAATAAGAACCTTCGTATTGTATTGTGTTATGTTTCATAATGCGTTTCGTCTACAGGCTTGTAGACTTAAAATTTGTACACTACTAGTAGTTACATCTAAAAGAGTGAGTCATATAGGTTTGTTATGTTGTAAACAGTAAATACCATTTTCAATAACACAGTCTCTTGGTTACTCTCGTTCTGGTTCAAATGTATAATCAACATCATTGCAATAAGAGCAAGGAATTGTGGGCCTCCATGCAGATCACGGTTTGCGGTAACATGAACATTATGTGGATCAGTACATAATTGAAACAATTTTAACATGTCGGACCATTTAACATGGTCATTATTTCACAGTAAGATTCGGCATAATTCAAACATACAAAATAACTGCTCCATTCTAGAACATTTCTAGAATGTTACTACATCATTCTTACAGACATGCAGATAAAATGGCAGTATACTGGTTCGTGGATATGCGAGCAGTATGGTTGGGGAAAAGCTTATTGGCAGCGAACGGTGGCATTTGCCAAGTAGTCTCTTAGCTTCGACACGGAGATTCCTTTAAAATTCACCAAAATACACGGTGTAAAAATGTAAATCTAATTACCGATTTATTAACTATATTATCGCGAAGCATGCCCAGTAAACTTAAATGTACACGTGGTTGCTGAAATGGAAATATCACTGCGTGTTGGTCATGTCACATTTTGATAGCATTGCCCACTGCTCTTTAAAACATTCAAGCTAATGGCAAACCGCTTTAACGTTTTCATCCGAAATTAAGATATCTAAAATTCGAATTATAGATATCTATAAATCAATTTCATATATGTTCAAAGATGGTAGAATTGAATATATCTGAAAAAATCATTTATAGATATCTAACAAAATGAATTATATATATTTATATTTCATTTTTAGATATCTGTAATTGTAACTGTACAAGCCCATCATATCACTTTTGTATTGGGGAATTATATATTTCGGAAAAAAAACATCAAAGGCAATGACGCATTTACACACACACAGATATATATATATACTTACATATATATATATATATATATTTATATATACAGTGAAACCTCCCTATACCGAACACCCTTGGGACCGAACAAAAGTGTTCGGTATAGGGAGGTGTTCGGTTTAGGGAGGTTTCCACATTGTGGCCTCGTGTCTTACCAACCGTACTATACACATACCTGCTGAGATCATTATGGTGGGAGATACTCATGTTAACTACATGTACATCATTAAATAAATGAACAACAAAGAAGTAATTTTTGATTGTTTTATAAGTTGGGAAAGATGTACTGACTATGATAGAGCAAAGTTCAGGTGTGTACATGCATATGCATATATAATTATTAAAGAACATTAAAACATCTAGTGTATGTTAATATTAAAATAACATGCATATGACCTTCCACCTATTTTATCAGAGCTGTTGCTCATTTCTGGTACTCCTTGAAATAAAATACCCTGGCTTTGGTGAGACAAACATAATGGCTTAATTTGTAAGTTATTGTTTGTTAGAATGATTAAAGAAAACACCCAAACTGGTCCAATTATCCCAGAGAGGATAGGAGCAAGGTGCTAAGTGACATTGACACTTTCACCCTCCACCCTGTTGTTGCCATCTATAGAAGTGACAACAGGTGTTCAACAGCTTGCCTGTGGATTGTTTCTATTGCTGCTGGTATAAGCAATAATTAAACCTGTCTCTGAAGTTAATCTGGTTAGTTTTAGCCTTATCAGTAATTACTCCCTGCAAATACACAAAAATATGCTGAATGTGTGTTCAGTATAGGGAGGTTTTTTGGGAAAATGGTGTTCAATTGGGGTGTTCATGTTCACTATAGAGAGGTGTTCAGTATAGGGAGGTTTGCTTATAATGGAAGCATATGGGAAAAAAATTGGGACCGAGAAAAAGTGTTCGGTATAAGGGGGTGTTCGGTATATGGAGGTGTTCGGTAAGGGAGGTTTTACTGTATATATATATATATATATATATATATATATATATATATATATATATATATATATATATATATATATATATATATATATATATATATATATATATATACATGTATATATAGGCGTCTGTGTCCTAAAAAGAGTATTAAAATTGCCTTCATACTGCATTGTAAACCTCTGGTATGCAGCGTGTTCAGAGCGACGTAACCACGACAAATTGAGGGAGCGTACTGAAACTTTCCAATTAGAATGCTGGAGAAATGCTACCATGGCAACATGCAGTATTACCGGAGGGAAGATACAGCCTCGGAAGTCAGTATATCCCTCATTTTTCATAAACCAATGAGAATGCTCCTTTTTTGTTACCCCGGCAACCAGCCACACTTGCCAACAGACCAGCAATGGCTACTGGAGGGAAAAGGTAGCAGGGCATTCTGGCTTACAAAATTCTACAGGCAAGGACACTGCGTTTACTTCTTTTTTCACTTTATTTTTTCTTGAAGAACCACATTATAGAAAGCGGTGTTTAGGATACACAAATCATCCTATACCCAATTCAGCAACCTTGCTTCCATGGATCCCCCTCGAGGATACAGGCTGCCGGGGGATCCATACAAGCAAGGATTCTGAATTAGGCATAGGATAACCTTTCATAACAGTATGTCATGTAAATTTCCTATTCATGTACTGTATATGCATCATAGCCACATAATGGTTTCCTGTAATTCAATATTTAATTTCGCAAGGTTAAGTGTCTTGGTAAACTCTAAAAGTATCAACTTTGTTTGAGTTGTTAACAGGAATAGCATATGTAGTGGCGAATACAAGATGATTAGCCAGACGAGGGTTAACAAGAGTGCAACGTACTCATGTGGCTTCATTTGGATATAATTGACGGGAATAAATCCTTCCCGTCCATCTTGCTCTGCTTTCCACCAATGCGCCCCTTGCTTTGGGTCCAGGACCTGGAAGCAGATGAACTCGATCAAAAATGCAAATTGAGAGTGAAACACAATTAAAAAATGTACATTTTGTATAGTATAAGACGGTTCAGTGGATCCTTTCTGAAAATAAAACAAAATATAACATCACATAAATTTGCATAAAATTATAGATTTTCGAAACTAAATTTGATGACAATTATTGAGAGAGAACACCAAACCGCTATACCCGTGATGAAACGTTATATAGTAATTGTGTGTAGTTTTTGCATACATGGTCGAAAATAAGAGTTTATGTCCCGGATTTGATGTTTCGAGAGCACATGATTTTTCTGATGTGCAAGTGGGATATAATATAACCAGTGTACGTGATAAATCAGAATTACACAACAATGCCTAACGCAACGAAAGGAAAACCTAGCAAGAATCCGCCCCCAAAGATGATTGGCAAACCGAGCAGGGCATAATATATGGTTCCAGCCAATGATGACGTCCACTTTCACGCCAGCGCTGAAAACACAAGCGGCTTCTAGCTTGGTTTCGCTGAGAAATTGAAGGAGTCACAAATCGGGTTTGATAACACATTTCCCAAACTTCCACAAGGAGAACATTATGAACATGCATTACAAATAAGTATATCAAGGCCTCACTAACTGGCCAGAAATCATCAACACAAACAGATTCTATAATTGTGAAATAAACACTCACTTAAACATTGAAGATTGGAGAACCAAAATGTGTCAACAAACTTTTTAAATGAATTTCTCCGACATCGATATCGGCATGCAAAAATAAAGAAAACGCTTGCTCTCTGCATCGGTCACGGATCGATCTCCCCTGTCACAGGAGAATGGAAGCTTTATATAAAGATTGCTGCTTTTTTTACAGTGGTTAATGTTTCAAGAAAAAAAAAACGCTTTCATGCATTCGCACCTTACTCACTCATTCCAATTATACCTAAGCACTGATGTGGCATGTATATGGTCAGTGAAGGTTGGACCCTTCACGACAATTTTATTAATCTTTCTTACAATATATTCACATTCCGAATTTTTGTTATTTATAGATACTTACTCCGCTGGGGTCTCTCACGCCCCTCCTCGTTAACAGAGATTGGTATCAACTTCAAAAAGTTACTTAATCTTCCCCCGCACCAAAGACCTAGTGGGAAAACCGTAAGGAGGTTACAAATCACAAAGTTATGAGTCCTGGAGGAGTTGAGGGCGGTGGAGGGCTACCTTAGGGACGACTCAAACTAGATAATCACAATGTCCAGCCGGGAGGCTGAGACCCCCATCACACCATGGAGGAATAAACCAGTTTATTCCAGCATGATTACCCTATTATGCCACACGTGTTTGTTGGCGCCTATTTTATTTGGATAGGCAATGCGCGATGGCTTCTCTGAGCTGAACTTCAACCAACACTCCCTGCGAGCCGCATTACCACCTGTTGAACACTGGTTTCACTGACTTCAATGGTGGAGGGCTATGTAGCCTGACTACAGTGATTAATATGTTTCAAGAAAAACACTTTTATCATTTTGGCCTAGTTTTCTAGGTATTACGCGCGCTTTTGGGGCATACTTCTATCTCCGCTATCTCTTTGTTTACACAGCAGTTGCGAGGCTGTATCTGTTGGTATTCGTGCATACGCAAGAGTCTTGACTCTTGCGCGGTTACCCATATATGTATTCTTTATAAACAATATTGCAACGATGTTTCTGTGTAGGGGAGTTTTCAAGTTATTAAGTTGCAAATTGCAATGGAAAGTAATGGGAAAACACAACCTTGGCCCTCCAATGACTGCAGTGCAATCTTTCAGGCAGTTCTTGAACTTTCTGTTCTTGCCCTTTCTGATTTCAGCCACTTTTCTGCGTTATCAATATAACTTCTTTATGGCGAACATGCTGGGAGCGAGATTCTCTTTTGCTTTCACGGTACCAGGGAGATGTGCACTGTAGTTCTATACATTTAGCGCTCGAGTTAATTTAACGATATAAGCACACTTAGTTTGCCTGCTAAACATCCGTTCTTGGCGGTCTACTACCCCCCCCCCCCGCGAACATTTCGCTGGGGGCCAACATAGTGTATCGCCCCAAGAAAGTCTGCTTAGGAGGCAAACACTTAGTCAAAGTGCCGTAAAATATCTGTGCGAAAATACTGCATACACAGTAGAATCAGAAGACTTCGTCGGAGTTTAAGAGTTGTACGGAGAACGTTGCGAGGCTGTCACAGTACCGATCTATTTTTGCGTCTTGAACATATGCTGGCCGAGGGCGAACTGACAACAAGGTAAAATCTCCTCGGCAAGCATGGCACGCAAGGCGGGAATGGGACGGAAAATTCCACCCAATATTCAAAAGCTTTCAAGGGGTCCACAGTGCAAATTCATTTATTTGCAATTGTGAGGTGTGCCACACTGCACGTTAACAGGCACTTCTTCGGGGGGGTCTCTTTACATTGTGCATTTAAATTAAGCGCAGCCATCAATATGCGCTTAATTAAAATGCGCTAAAATTTCTACTTTTAGGCAAAAATTACACTTGCATTTAATAAGTTGTGCGCTAAAATATCTAGAACTACAGTATTCATGATATAACATGTTTTTGACAGATTTGCCACACCAATCCTAGGTTAAATTACATATTTTGCACTACTTTGTCGTAAAATATCTTGAAATGAACAACGATAGAAACATATTAAGTTATGCAGTAGGTGATTATTTAATGATTATAGAAAATCATCTGATGCCATAATTAAAGCATCACTTGTACAGAGGGCATGTGATCCTTTATGCTCAGCTTATAAAATGAAAAGCCCTATGTTTATGGGTTGATGAATGCAACGTGAGGTGTATTTCACGTGAACGACCCTCTGTTCGAAAGCGAGGTCGATATGCTTGTTCCCTAAGTTTAAACCAAAATTTTCGAGCATGCAACGTCACCTTAGCTTATCGAAGCAGAAAGGGAAAAAGGAAGCAGCAAAGAACAATGGCAACTTGAACTACAAGGAAAAAAGGAAGCAGAAAAGAAGAAGAGACAAGCTGGCGGGATAGGGAAGGCAACATCCGGAAACAGAAAGAGGAATACAAGCTAAAAGAGAGTTTATCTGCAGTGAAAGAGATGTGCAATGATCAATGAGACTAAATAAGTCAACTTATCATGCTTATTTCGAAATGTCCCCCATCCACAGCATGCAGGTTGGATGTCGTAACAAATCGATCTGATGAGATCACAAGAAGAGGTGATACAAAAGACTTGCATAGTAGTATACAGGGTAAAAACATTACTGGATAAAGATATCCTGTTGCGCTGCATACAAAAAGTGACCCATGCGTTTCAGAGATCACCAGCATTAAGCATTTCAAGGATCTTGATGAAAAAAACCTGTAATGACTCTACGAAGAGATGAGCCAAGGCTTGACACTCGCTCACAAGATGACAAAAGACAGGCTGTGCGGGACAGTGCTGATGATGTTGAATATTCACAGGATTTGTGTGGGAACAAGGGTGGAACTGAAAGGGAAGATAACCTTGTTGAAAGTGTGAGACCTACTTGTATCATTCGCCAGACAATTCCATCACTAATATGGACAGAAATATAATATCCCCCAGTCTCTATAATGTACATGTAGAAGAAGCAAAACTCCAAAGTACTGCTACCAAATGCATCAAGAACAAAAGATATAAATTTAAATGGTATGCAATTAATTGTTACATGGCTAACGATTAAAAGAGGCTGTACAAAGCCTGTTAGACACCACCGTGCTATGGTAGACGATGGCATTGGAAAGAACCAAAGCACTACATCAGATCCCCAACCCCAACATGATATTGTATAGATGGTTACCTGGTAACATTGAAATATATCAGAGTGGTCGGCTTGTGTGACTCTCATAATGTAAATATTATTTAAGTGGTCTTCTTTGCTATTATTATATATAGCTCGTGTCTGAGTGGTCGCCTTGCGCACTCACAATCTGATACATATAACATGTTGGATGTACATTGTTTCGATCTGATGGTTCGATTCAGTATGACCAGTCATACGTCTAAATACGTCTAAATATAATATTTTAGATGTTATGTTCATCATAGTTTTGTGCCTAATCACGTGAATATATGTGATGTTTATTTTGTGTACATTGTCAGCTCACGTGTCACCAGATATTATTGCAGTACACCGTGTTCAAAGTTTTTTACTTTTATGGCTTAGTTGTTTGGCTTAAGCTGAAGGCTACTCTTACTTTATGATGTTCTAGTGTACACCATTTGCAAAGTGAGCTTGGCAAAGTTAGACGTAGGTATCTTGGTGTCTTTGCTGTTGCATATGATCTGTTCTTTGCTGAATGGGTTAGATGCTTTATAGAGGGATCATTGTGTTATTTTTTTGCCATAGGCCTAGGATTATGTTGTTATATTTATGAAATACGTGACCATTCTCTTCACACCAGTTGGTTCTTTTTCGTGAAGGGGAGAAGGATATGTTGGTTTCTAGGCACCTGATTCAACTTACATGGAAGTTATCATTGATTTTTTTTTACTTGGATGTCATTTTCAAGATCTTTGGATACTATACATAGTTGATGACATTGTAGTGTATAGGACATTGTAGTGTATATGACAGTGTAATGTATAGGACATTGAAGTGTATATATTTCATTAAAAAAATGCTGCTGAGGATGTGGTCGGGATGCTGAGTTATCTCACAGCTCACAGTTAAACAACTATGTGTTACATTTTGGATTGTCTGCATTTATAATGTGTATTGCTTTTTACTTCCACAGACCATTCACAGGCAGCCAGAATATTGGTTCACTCGTTACTCAATAGTTAACGTCATTTTCATTACCGGTATTTGTATCTCCCTGTGGTCCTCTGCTTTATAAGTAGGTAGTACTTGTGATCAGGTGATGGTGGAATCTCTTTTTCTATCATACGTCATGCCTCGTGGTGACATTTTGTAAGTGCACACCTGTACCCCTCCTAAAATATTATTTTTAAAATGATTCTAAAATTATGCCATGATCCTGTCCTGGCAAAATGGGGAAGAGTGTAGCAAAGGTCAGTTTTGCCAAACAACCCAATTTATCCCATAGTCATACAATCACGCATAGGTGTGAAGAACACAAGCCCAGGTGCTACTTCAATGTCTTTCCCCAGTGACCTGTACACATGATGTAGTGAGCCATACAACTGGACAGACCCTCCAAGAAGATGACCTGCTATTTCCAGCCCTGCGACCAGCACCACTGTCTCTGATCTCTCGTTTGGGGATCTGTACATGTCGGTATGGTTATAGCTATGAAGGTATAACTCGAAATTACTTCACTATATTCAGTACTTTTCTCATAAAATGAATTTATGAATCTTATATGTATATGATTAAAAAAATGAAATTTGTAGTGTTATTATGAATATTTTGTTTTATCTCGGTAAAAGACATTGTAATTTATCCATGGTATTGTAATCTACTCATAGCAGCATAATTTATTGAGATACATTAGCAATATGATTATGTTTGCAAGGTGTCATTGCCAGCGTTGTTGTGGTAGGCTTAGTTTTCAACTGCGTTTGGTGTGGGGTTAAAGCTGGGCTGATGTCACTCATTGTTTTAAGATGGCATGATGTATTTTGAAAGATGTTACTAAGTAGATGCAATAAGCATACTTTAATAAAATTAGAAATGACTCCTTCTAACTTGATTTTGCTAAATATGCAACAAGACAAATCATCGTGATCACTTCTTAGAAACTGCAAACCATTTTATATGTGACTTGATGTAGTTTGAAACAGGAAAAAAGCAACAATAGTCTTTCTTCTTTCGTTTCCTACCTTCCTTCCTTCCTTTCTTCTCTCCGTGTCCCCACATGACAGGAAAAAACAGGAATGATGGTTAAACAAAGGAAACAATGGGAATTTGAAAATTGAGGCTGATTAAGGGAAAAAAGCTGATACTTTCATTTGGATTTATTTGGCGGTGAAGGCACGGCTATTAGGGGTGGCTGGAGGCCGTTATTTTGGAATATTATTATTTAATATGTTATGCAGGTACCCTGTTTTTTCCTTCTGTCTGGCTGGCTCTCAGGGAATTTCATTTGTGTATATTGGGTGGTGAAGGCAAGACTATTGGGGGTGGATGGGGGCCATTCTTTGGAATATTCTTTCTTTCTCTCTCTTTCTGTCTCTCTCTCTCTCTCACTACTTTTCTTTCAATGAAATTAGTAACTGTGTATGATGAAGTGTTGCTCAAAGAATTTAGTGACAACATTTGATTATTAATGATTCATAGCTTAAGTATACAGGGTCAGTATTTCTGTGTAGTTTCTCTCTCTGTCTCTCTCTCTGTCTCTCTCTCTCTGTCTATCTCTCTCTCTCTCTCTCTCTATATATATATATATATATATACATATATATATATGTATATATTGAAATGATTGTCATTGCTGCTGTGATACAGTACTGTAGAAACAATATAATTAAGGGTTCCTAGAACATTTTCACGAGAGTACACATAAAGTGCTCTTTCCTTGAACCCCCTTGATCTCTGAAATATTATTTTCCAACCTTGACGTTATCGTCAGTTAAAGTCATCATTAGAATATTCCTGTACATTAAACTGCCCTCCCTTCCATCTGGAGATCTGGCACAATGATATAAACTCTTGTGAAAATGTTGAACTCCCCCTTAACATTTATCAATATAGATGAAATGTACCATTGCTGGTTTGTTCTTTGTTTCTTTGTCATTACTAACACATATCCATTGATTAATTATACTTGCTCAGTGATATGTTACATTTTTCAACATGTCTGCTCAACACAATCCAGAGGAAAGAGAAGCAAAGAGACAGAAGATATTATTAAAATAAAACTTGTCACATTTGTTTGAGAAATACAGGTTGATTAATATACAGGCCTTTTCACCTCACTATTAGTAATATTTTTTTAGTGCTAATCCAAATCCCACAGAGGTCCAGCTTGGTTCCAATTTGGTACAGTTAAACACCAAATTATACCAGTCCACTGAAAGGCATTGTCCACACTCCACAAGTACCATGTAAAAATGAGTAACTTTCTGTAGCAAAATTAATGGCTCACAGTCCGACTGGCTTCAAAACACACAGTTTCTGTCAGATCTCAGAATTCTCCTCTCTCCGTCATTCATGAAGAGAGCTGCTTTATCTACCTAGGCTTAGAAATCTCACCAGTATTCCAGAGTTTTCCTATAAGTCAAAATCCCAATTCAATGAGACCTGTGTGGATCAAATAAGGGCTTTCCCTATATGAATAAAGGTCACCATTCTAGCTTATCCAATTGTTTGCAGATTACATGAGAGTAACCCCAACAAAGCAGCCCAACTCAGTGACTCTGCGCACACTCAATGAATGCAGTGACCTCTCCGAATCAAAACAAACAATCCTTTTCACATCGATAAAAGTTGGATTGAAATTTATGAATGTGGGTGATGTTTTTTATCCGAACTATTTTGTGGACACTGTTAATGGGATGTACCAAAATAATCATTTGCAAATTATACTGGGTACCATATTTCACTAATGCAATTTAAAAAACATTTAAAAACTATTTTTAATTAAAAGGATTCGGGTACTTGTTGGCAAATGCACCTTTCCCATGTTTGCCATGTCAGGCAACTAGCATATTAATGCTAATTAATATTCTCAACCCCTAAAAAACTGTCCTCCATATTGACTTCAAACATAGTATCAATGTACCTTGGGTGGGTGTCTACTTTTTTGGGCAAATCTTAAAAAATCTTCTACGAAACCGTTTACACAATTGCTTTGATATCACACAGGAGCACTTCTAGGCTCTCCTAGTTCCAAGTTTGTTTATCAGGTGGCACTGCAATTTTTAGTTCAGCTGACTTGCTGGTAAGGCTTTTAGAAATACTTCCAAATGTCACATGCTAAACCTCAACACAGGTGTATTCAGTGACAACCTTGATTTTGTGGGGCAAGCTTAGGTCAGCTGAGCATTGCTTGTTCACGCAGCCGTGTAGTTTTACAATTTCTCAATTTTTTTGTGTGTTTTTGCTTTTTTTTTGACTTCTCCAGAACCATCACTCAGATTATGCTGAAACTTTGCGGATATGTTCTTTTTGGAATGGTCAAACAAACTTGATCACTAGTGGTACTGCTGTAGATACCTGATTCTTAACATTTTTTTCAAATCTGGTAATTATCGGTAAATGCACCTTTCCTATAGCTATTGATTACTATATGCGTCAATGGGCATTCTAATGCTAATTCACATTTTGACTTCTCCGAAACCGTCAACAGGGCCTGCAATGGTAAGAAACCTTTTTGCCTTCTTCTCCAAAAGAGCTGGCCGGACTTTCTTTAAACTTGGTGAGAATGTAGCTTGGGTGGGTTTCTACAAGGCTTTGTCAAATGGTCGCGCTTCAAAATTTTTTTTTGATTTTCTATTTTTATTTTTTTGTTCAATTTTTGGCCAAATCTTACGAAAATCTTCTGCTGCAAAACCATTTAGCCAATTGATTCAAAATTCATGGGGACCTTGGCCTCATTTCTGAGGTCACAATGCAACACACATTAATTTTACTCTTGAACTTGAAAACTACTTGAACCGGGACCTTGATGTTGCATATGTGAGTGTCCTTCCATTGCGGTCAGAATTACTCAGTACATGGTTGACCATGTTCCTATCCCAGGTAACAGAGCCACAACCGTAATGAATCTCTGGGTCAGCTGAGCATGCCCTCAGCTTACCCAGAGACCCTCTTGTTTAGTTTCTTTCTTTCTTTTTCTTTCTTTCTTTCTTTCTTTCTTTCTTTCTTTCTTTCTTTCTTTCTTTCTGCCTGTTTGTTTTCCTTTGGCGCGTTAAGCTGCCAACATTCAAGCTATACGTAATTTAAGAAAGAATCAATTTGAGATATAGATAACGGTAATACTATCTGTGTGTGTATGTCTCTCTCTCTTTATCTCTCTGTCTCTCCGTCTCTCTCCCTCTTTCTCTCTCTCTCTCTCTCTCTCTCTCTCTCTGGCTGTCTTTCTCTCTATCTGTCTCTCTGTCTCTATCTCTCTCTCTGTTCACGTCCCAGCCGTTTTCACATAAAAGCATATTAAATGATGCATCTATTGAGCAAGCGAATTGATGATAATGAAGAAAATTAAACAATAATATTGATGGAATTACCTTTTTATTTTGCAAATGGCAAGTTTTACGTGAAAGTATATGGTGTGCCAATAATCTAGTTTACCATTGCTAGACAAAATTTGACACATGACCTACTGGTTTGGCATGAAGCAAACCATGTACCAAATCCGATATATTGGACTCAGTAAACAAAAAACAAAACAAAACAAAAACAAAACAAAGCAAAACAAAACAAACGAACACAATAACAAAACAAACAAAAAACAAAAACAAAAAACAAAAAAACAAAAACAAAAACAAAAACAAAAACAAAAACAAAAACAAAAAAACAAAAAAGGGGGATCTGCAAGGCCCTCATATATGTGAGCTATAGAGTTTTTTACAGTTAACAGCAGGTGTTCACATTTTGCATCATTATTTTAATGTTTACATTTTTAAGGCGATTTTAATACCTTTGGCGGTAATGTTTACATTAAACGGTCGGATACTTAACGTGAAATGTAGATTTCAATTTAGGGGTGTGTTTGGTCAAACAGCAACTTTACCTACATATATACACTAAATGGAGAATTGGCAGCATCATTTTTTTCATGTTTATATTTTAGGGCGATTTTTAATACATTTAGCGGTAATGTTTACAGTTAACGGTCTGACACCTAACGCTTAATATAAATTAACATTTAGGGGTGTGTTCGGTCAAACACCAACTTTACCTATATAGACACTAAGTTCAGAATTGGCAGCTACTTTCGTTTTTATTATTATTATTATTATTATTATTATTATTATTATTATTATTATTATTATTATTATTATTATTATTATTGTTATTATTATTATTATTATTATTATTATTATTATTATCATTATCATTATCATTATCATTATCATTATCATTATCATCATCATTATCATTATTATTATCATTATTATTATTATTATTATTATTATTATCATCATCATTATCATTATCATTATCATTATCACCATCGTTGTATTAATTACGGAAATGTTCTTTACAGAGGGTGAGCAATCAATTATTGCATTATAATGTGTGCAATTTTAATTCATTTATTTTATGACCCATTCTAAGAATATACATTCCAATCGTTAAATCTACTCTTTCGGGGGGAATGTGGTGACCCCGAAAAGGGCCTTGCGGAGGCACAAAAAGTGCCCATGTGAAGATTTTTTTTCATAATGGCCCTTTAGCTTGTGCCCCTAAAGAAGCGTTGAACAAGAGCACATAATAACAATGTCTTCTTCTTAATCTTCTCTCCTGTTATGTCTTGATACAAATGAGACACATTTTGATATATTGCCATTTTTGTCTTGTCAGACCCAGAACATTATTTAAAAAACAATCAAAATGATATTTAAAGACAAAGACGGAAATAAATCTTTTATTTTATTCACATATGGTATATTTCACTGGCGCAAAACCCACCGTAAACAGAATTCACTTATTGCGGAGAATTCATTCATCAGATGAATAGCTTCACAGCAAGTTTCAAACATTTCATGACTTACATGACATTTTGCTCAAAACATCTGTCTACTAAGATTATAAAATGAAAAACAAAGTCAAGAAGTTTTGGTATTATCATTATCTTTATCATATTGTAAATTTTCATTCTAAAACTGTCTATTTTGCAAATAAGCTGGCTATTAACATTTTTTCCATCATTAATATTACATTGAAATAAAGACGGAAGGACAGACAAGTCTGATATCCGCGTCAAATATCCATATTTAAATCTATAATTTTGCCTACACAGCCACTCCTTGTACGTCAGGGAGTTCAAACGATGCGGGTGAGGAAAACAACAGACAAATTAAAAGAATGAAGAAAAGGGAGTGAGGAAGAAAGAAAGAAAGAAAGAAAGAAAGAAAGAAAGAAAGAAAGAAAGAAAGAAAGAAAGAAAGAAAGAAAGAAAGAAAGAAAGAGAAAAGGCACGCGAAGGAGTCGAACCCACAGAACTAAGATGATAATGCGACAATTAAAGAATTTAATTGATTTTATGTTCCCCGATGGGGGTCGTAACTTTGTATATATTGTATATTGGTCTCGTGAGATAACGATTGAAGGTCATGTGAGAAAGGACTGTAGTGGAGGAGAGCATGAATCATAAGCATATATTGCGATGGTCAATCAAAGGCCAGCAAGGTCCATTCATTAAGCAAGGGGTTTTTCGCGGGCATTACAATCTCACTCTCCAGAGAGGAAAGATGTGTTTCAGTCAGCAAGACATCTCCTACCTATAAAAAATAACGGTTGTAAAATGGTTGCAGCAACTGCGACCAGTCACCAGCGCGTCTCTAGGTATTTTGATAGAGACCATTAGACAAGCAATAAATTCGGTTTCTATCAACGTACAAGAAGGTGACATTCCAAATTACTGTACAGGAAAAGTTGAACAAGCATTGATTAACTTATATAGAATATGCGGCCAGTTGGCTTCAGGTACGCACGTGGCGAAAGTCGGATGTAACGTGTAAAAGGTCGAACGGAAGTAATTCAACAGAATAAGTCATATCCTTAATTTCGCAAGGTCACTTCCTTTCTTAAGTATCGCTGATGGCATGCAAAGTGACTCTCACCTTCAGAACGCTGCCTTTCTTAACGCTCAGCTCGTCTTCACTGGCGGCTTGGAAGTCATACTTCGCTATTGCTTCCATTGTTGGCCTGAAATAATCAGGAAAAAAAGAGAATCAATTTTAGTCCTGGGTAACCCCACGATTCTAGAGAACTCTACGCCAATAGGTGTGCAGAAGGAAAAGTGAATTAGCTATGCCTGTCTCTAGTCCGTTTGGGGTTTGTTTGTTACTTTGTTCTCGCTGGTGTTGTTTAGTGTAGGAAAGATAAACTGTATCAATAGCATGACAACCAAAGCATGAAAAATCAACAAATCAGTCGGCATGTGTGTATATTCTCGTCCTCACCGATCAAAGTCCAAGTATTTCTTGGAGTGTCTTTTAAAATGACAACGGGATACGGATAATACTTAGTCTGCGTTCATATGGGTGCCTTGTTTTCCCCTCTGGCACAAGCAGAAGACAAAACAAACCTGACACACTCTAGCAACTAGAATATTAGGCTACATCAAAGCTAAAAATATTTTTCTAACACGTTATTTTTTTCAAACCATAATTGTATAATTTCATTGAACCGAGCCGACAATATTAATAGTCACCTTTTCTCGAGTCGGTTTGAACAAATCCAACTCATGCATTCAACAACTGCGCACTTGACGCATAATTACATACTTGGTAGCCCGTGGAAGTCCTCCTCTGCATGAATGAGCATCATTACAACATATCTAATCAATCTGTAAAAAATAATGATATGCTATTAGAAGTGATAGGATTGCCTACGGAAGGCTATTAGCCATCCAAAGAGCATGGGAAAAAATGACAAACAGAAGCATTTTTTTCAAACGAAACACGATAGCGCTTTACTGGTAAAAAAAGGGAACAAAACAGGAGGTAAAGCACCATACTTCAAAAGAAAAAAAACCTAGTGACGAAATCTAAAGATGCTGGCAAGTGTCCAGGTATTTTGTTCGTCTATAAATTATAGTTGTTACCATTAAATAGGGTATGATGCATCAAAATAAGCCAACACTAAGTTTTTCCTAACAATAAACTTTCAGACACAAGAAATTATGATTAGATTTCAAAGTTTGTATTGAGGTCGGATCTAAAAAAGCAGGATCACCATCGTCACAGCACGAACATATAGGCCCATGTCCTTTTATTTAGTGCCAGATAGGATTAGCATCGGGAACCATGTTCCCTGTACTATCTTTTCTAGCGGTTTTGAGCAAGACAAGCCATTGACGTTGCTTCACATTTACAACGTACCTGAGACTCGAACTTGATTTCCTCTCTATGTAATCATACAGGTGTCGGGTTACGGATATGCCCTAACTGCTCCTCCTGGTGGCCTTATTGTGCGACGAGTTACAGACGCCTAAACATTCAAACATGGTACAACAAAGGAGGTTAAGGGTTTCCTAATATATACATATATATATATATATAGGTATATGAAATAAAAATGCTTCAGCACTGATTGCAGAAATAAATACCTCTGGCCACAGTAAAAAAAATCGGGAATTCTCAGCATTGCAGAGCTCACTGAGACAAAAAGATAAAAATGATCCCATTTGCCCAACATATAAAAATCTATTGTGTGTTGGCTACAGGCGCTGATAAAAACTATGTCTAATACGCATTATGGAAAATTAATTTTGCCAAGTACAGCTTACGGGACTTGCTCTCGGTGTGCTGTACGGGCAATAATTTTGTCTGTCTCTATGGGGTGCGCAATAAACATATAACAACTAAAAACCTCACTAAGCTTTCCTTCATTTGTGAGAATTTGATGGCAGTTGTCATGGGTTACTGATAATTATTTCTCTTCGAAACAGTAAAGCCATCTTCGAGACATTACCACGCCATCATGGTTACGTTGTGGGATTTAATATGAGAATATGGTCTTTCCGACGAACTTTA